>JACJUY010008582.1:0-13213 GCA_014220935.1 Platorchestia sp. MABIK | reverse complement strand
TGCTCCTTATTACAATATTTCGTTTTCCTTTATCGTTTTCCTTTTTTTCCTTTTCTTTTTCCTTTAATACAATATTGTCTTAAATGCTCCCTTAACACGTCAGAAGTTTTTTAATGCAATCTATTTATGTACAAATGTACAGATGTTTAAAATATTTCCATATATATTTAAATTGCATTCTCTACATAAGAATGAATATAATTTCTTTGATAAATCCTTAAATGAAATAATCTAATAGATTTTGAATAGGAATGCGATATATTTATTAAGAACTACATATGTATAATTTCATGCAGTTGGAAGTGCGGCTCCCTGAAATTCCTGCTCTTGCACAACCATTTCTAAATTAACATGGATTGGAGCGTTGTCACAAACTACTACTACATTTTCCATTGCCTCTGACACTGTTCGTAGTAATCTTCTGACCCATTCGCAGCAGTCTTCTTTCTTATAACTTTCTCTTCTTCTTTCCCAGTACGTTAACCCTGTCTGTGAGATCCCTGCTATGATGTGGACGTTCTTGCCTTTCGAAGTTGGAGATTTTACACTGCAACGAGTTCCCTTCTTGGACCTTCCCCAACTTCTTCTTAAAGAACAGATTGCAATTTGTTTCATCGATGTACACTAACGTTTTGCCGTTCCCAATAAAATCCACCGCTTTTGACACGTAATCTGATCGTTTTCTTTTGTTACTTTCGGAATTCATCTCTGATGGCTCTGATCTTGCTTTTTTCACAGAATAAATTTGACAGTCAAGATGCCTATGCACTGTGTTTGTAGCTATTGATACTCCTGTTTCTTGCAATAATTTATTTTTGATTGTTACTAAAGTAATAAGAGGATCTTCTTCAAGATAGCTAATCATTTTCTGCACATGTATGGGTGCAACCTTCGTATTTCTTGCACCTCCGTGTTTGTTAACTTCCTTATCAATATTTCGAACCCAACCATATGCAGTTGCTATTGGTACGCCATGATTGTTGGCCACTTTCCTCCAGTCTCCGTCGATATCTTCCGCTGCAGACAAAACCATTTGTTTTTCGTATGTGTTTTTTTTTTATATCTTCCACTCTTTGTTCCTCTCTTCACTCCTCGTGTTGTATGTTGATCTTCAGATTCCGAATCACTGNCTTGAAAGTCAGATACTTTAACTTGAAATTCAGATATTTTAACTTGAATGTCAGATATTTTAACTTGAATGTCAGGTATTTTAACTTGAAATTCAGATATTTTAACTTGAAATTCAGATATTTTAACTGGAAAGTCAGATATTTTAACTTGAAAGTCAGATATTTGAACTTGAAAGTCAGATATTTTAACTTGAAAGTCTGATATTTTAACTTGAATGTCAGATATTTTAACTTGAATCGAAAAAAGTATAGAGTCAATGCAGCAATGTCTGTCGTTTACATGCTCTTGTTTAGGCTCTTTTAACTCTTTACTCTCAATTTCAATTATTTTTCCAAGTTAATTACAATGCGATTTCATCATGTAAAATCAAATACAAAGCTATTTCATCAATTTACACTGTCACTCTATGTACCATAATATACAATGAGGCACAGAATTTAAAATGTGGATTTCACAATTATTTATACTCGTATTTAAGGTAATTAGGTTATTTTATACTTAACAATGTTTACGCCCGCTGGTAAGGCCACCTGGCTCGGTGAGTCTGCCTCGTCCAAGTGACGCGAGGGCACAATCCAACCACAACACTTTTTAAATTCTACAGTACCTCGATTTAAAAATGTGAAAATGGAAAATATTCAAAACCGAAAATGAGTGCATTTTTGGTCATGGAAAGGGGAAATTTTTGTAAAAGAATAAATTTATCGTAAAATTATGGTGGTCAGCATTGTAAAAATAAAAAGAAGTAATGACACAATGCCATATCTTAAATTAAGAAGTTTCGATTTATCATGATGAAGCATTTGTTCAACCAGAGAGCAAATTATATAATCATGTCACCTATTAATTGTGACGAGAAATTTGAGCGTATAAATTAATTCAGTAATATTAATGAACTATACCATTTACAAGTTGATTTGCACCAAATGAATTTTGATTTGATCCTCGCGAAATTAGAATTTCTCCAAGTGAATTATAATTTGCTCCTCGTGAAAATAGAATTGCTCCAAGTGAAATTTGATTTGATCTTAGTGAAAATAGAATTGCTCCAAGTGAATTTTAATTTGCTCTTCGTGAAAATAGAATTAATTCAAGTGAATTTTGATTTGACCCTCATGAAAATAGAATTGCTCCAAGTGAAATTTGATTTGCTCTTTTTCAATTTTAAATCATTCCGTAACAATTTTATCGGCTTTATAATGCTATTTGATAGAATCTTAGTGACATATACTCGTATTTTTTCTTTGTGAAGTAATGTTATTCCAACAATGCGCCCAAAGATACCGCGTTTTTACAGAGTGTAATTTACAAAAAAATACAGAACATGATTTTTGTTGTATGAACCATTACTCCTTATCAAACCATTACACAAAGGAGTCTCCCAGGGAGACAATGTGAGGGCCTGAGCTGAGAGTTAGGTAGGCCTTCTTTTTGTTGAAATAAAATGCTTTTGTTATGTTGAGGACCATCTTTTTTCGGTTCACTGCTGTCCGGTTTTTTCTGCACCTACTACTTTCTTCTTCTTCAACTTTGATCATGTTTCATGAACTTCTTTCTTGTCTTACTGTTTCTATGCCCTTTCTGCATAAATTCCGCGTTCCCTTAACTCCATACTAAATGGTGCCTTCTTTGTTCCTCTCTTTGGATCGCCTTTGTTGCGGATAGGGAGGCTTAAACTAACTAATAATCTAATCTACACAAAGGAGTCATATCTGAGACACTTTGATCAAAGAAACATCTCAGAGATACCGCCATGTTGCACATTGCTGCACATCACGTTGCACCTTTTGTAGACACGCTACCGTCATCAGCAATAAGTGTCCACCTCAACTCCAAATTTCAACTTTCAGAAATCAAAACCTTCAAGATTAAGTATAATAAAACAAGTGCGCGAGACAGACAGAGAATAATTGAAGCCTTCAATAATGAAAAGGACTGGAAGAAAGTTGCAAACGCACTTGGAGTAAATGCTAAGACTGCTTACAGGTGGCTGAAAAATAAGCATGTCTTACCAAAGAAGAAAGGAGGAAATAATAAGAAGAAATGTCCCGAAATATTAAGGACACTTACAACAGCAATGGAAGAAAATGTTTCGATTACTCTCTCACAACTTCGCAGAAAAGTACAACAAGATCATGACGTTGACGTGTGTGCTTATACGATCAAAAATTGGCTCGATGGTGAATGTTTTCCGCCAAATTAGTGAGGCCAAGCATTGATAGAATGAATAATGAAGAGAACAAAGGAAAACGCGCTAGATCCATGGAGCAATTTTTCAATGCGAGATCAGAAGGGAGGACTCCAGTATGGGTTGACGAGACAAATTTCAACCTTTACTGTAAAAGAAACCAAGGAAGATCAAAAGTTGGTACGAGAGCGTCAGTGATTCTTCCGTCGAGCAAAGGCGCTAATCTGCACATCATTGGAGCAATGACGAGTACCCAATTGCTTCTAACCTCGACTCGCCGCTCCTCGTTCAAACGACAGGATTGTCTGCAGTGGTTCCGGGAGCTCATAGATGCATGCCGTCAGAACGGGATTGACCATCCTACCATGCATGCAATTCTTGAGATAGCACCTGGCGGAGCATTACCAGTTACTGAGCAAAGGATGCGAGAGATGGAGAACATCGCAGTTGAAACCCTTGGACTTGTCAACCTCGGCATGTTGCTCAACTTTACCAACAGGGTGGAGAAGTACTACGCTGCCGCCACGCGTCAAGAAGACCTTATAGAAATATGTTAATGCGACAATAATTGTCAAAACTTGTACAAACGTTGTAATGCATGCTTACCTTTCCTTTTGCCTTGCTTTGTTATGACTTTTCAGCAGTATTATTATTTTTATCATATTACTGTACTTTTTCATCAAAATGCATTTGTAGACGAGTTATTAATAAATAATCTATTTATTATTCTTTTGAATTCTAAAACGCTTTCTATCAATATATTTTCCAATCCCGATAGGGACTAATGATGATAATAATAATGGTTTATTATTATAATTCGATAAGGTGTCATCTACCGGATAATCGTCGGTAGGATTATATTAGATTAGTCGTTAGTTTTAGCCTCCCGAGTAGGGAGGCTAAAACTAAAACCGGGTAGGGAGGCAGCAACAAATGCGATCCAAAGAGAGGAAGGACGAAGGCACCATTTAGTAGGAGTAGAGGGAACGCGGAATCTATTCAGAAAGGGTATAGAAACATTAAAGATGAGAAAGAAGTTCATGAAACAAGATCAAAGTTGAAGAAGAAAGTATTAGGCGCTGAAAACAAGGACAGCAGTGAACCGAAAAAGGTGGTCCGTAACAAAACAAAAACCTGTTCTATTTTAACAAAAAAAAAGCCTACCTAACCTTTAGCTCGGGCCCCCACATTGTCCCCCTAGGAGAGCTAATTCCCATAGATACCATAGCTGTATCCTCCTGAGGGTTCACCGGAAGGAAATTACCCTTGGTTAATACAGCTACTGGGTGATCGTCAGTAGGTTACCGGTTGAACATGTGATCCCAATACCCTGCACATTATTGAAAGCCCTTTGCTTATATGCCTTTTAATGATCGATTAATTAAAGAACTAATTAATTAATCTTTCTACAAAATTTTTTAAAAAGTAGTTAATTATTATTTACCATTAATAAATATAAATATAGTATTTTTACAAGAACAATATATAACAAAAATACATAACATTTTATAGAAATGGTTTTTAAATAGGTTCATTTTTCAATAGGAAAGAACTTTTGGAAGAGTGCCTGAGAAATGGTTGTGTTTACTTGTATAAATGTGATTGCTGCCAGCAGTCCTATGTTGGAAGTACCACACTCCAGCAATTTATTCGTCACAGCCAACACTCTGGTATCTCCCATAGAACCGGCCGTCCATACTCATCTTGCTCCCAGTCAGCCATCAGAAATCATTGCCATAGTTCAAACCACCCCTTCAAAATTTCCAATTTATCCACACTTTGTGGAACTGTAGAGTAATTTGACCTTAGAATTTTGGAATCATTGTTCATTTTTAACCATAGACCTCAGCTAAATAATGATCAAAGTGCGATGAAATTAAATATTGCCCCAACTGTGTAAATACGAGTGTGTATGAATGTGTGTATGTATGTGTGCAGTTCTGTTACTTTGTGTAGATGTTATTGTGGTTTGGTTTGATTGCTAGAATTTAGGTGTATGTGTACTTATGGTTCCGAATGTTTAGGAGAAATTGTGTTTTTAATTTTAATGGTTAGGCATAATTTTTTTAGATGTAGGCATAGTGATATTAATTTCTTAAATACAGTTTTCCGCAATTTGTTCATTATCGTTTTTTGTTTCTTGTTTTACAGCACTGATGATGGAATCATAGATTCCGAAACGTTTGCAATTAAAAGAATGTTCTCTTTTATATTGGTTCTTCTTTTCATTGTACGTATTAGATTTCTCAAAAATCGCCCTTTTAATTCTACTTTATACAACAATATGTGGTGTTTTAAATATTTTAAATACCCAAGCTGAAAAAATTTCCGTAATGTTGATATTAAAACTAAAGCAATCTAAAAATCATTTGGATCAATTGCAAATTGAAAAAGAACAAATCAAATTTCACATAGAGCAATTTTATTTTCCCGAGGTTCAAATCAAAATTCACTTGGATCAATTCTATTTTCCCGAGGATCAAATCAAAATTCACTTGGATCAATTCTATTTTCACTAGGATCAAATCGAATTTCACTTGGAGCAATTCTATTTTCACGAGGAGCAAATTATAATTCACTTGGAGCAATTCTAATTTCGCGAAGATCAAATTAAAATTCATTTGGAGCAAATCAACTTGTAAATGGTATAGTTGTACATGCATCTGCAAGCCCAACGCAGAAAGAAATATAATTCTTTCCGGCCCACTCAGCTCATTTACTGCCGTAACTTAGAGCAGTACTTCGGAGCAAATCTGAATTGTCTCTATACATATAAGTTATAAACATACGTCGTTAAAAATTAGTGGTTGAAAATTATAAAAAAAAGTGGTTGAAAATTAACATTTACAAAAACGAGAGTTTTATCATGTATAGGAAAACTTTTTGCCTACATTTTTGTGTGCGGGATCAGGTATGAGAATGTCCATTTGAACAGTCTGAATCAGACATCAGGGTAAATATTTTCTATGTTAATTGTTAATACTAATCATGGTGGTTTATTTGACTTAAACGGCAGATTAAAATATTACAATTAAGAAGCTAATGGAATAACAAGCGGAGTGCATCTTTGTTTGAGAACTTCTAGTACTATCCACATAAAATTATACAAGAAAAATTTCGCGGCCGCGCGTTGACTAGGTTATTCATAGGTTATCCTCTAAAATCAAGTGAGTCGCTGGTACTTTTCCTCGATGTACGAGTCGTGAGCTACGCGTGGCGAGCGCGCCGCCACTGACCAGCGCGGCGGCCGCTGCTCAGGTTACGCGCACACCGCCGCCGCTGTCGCGCTGATTTGTATTGCTCGCCAGTGGGGGAGAGTGAAGTGATCCCAGCTGTGACTAGGGTGTGTGATGTGCTCGTTCCCTCGCGAAAGGTTCTATATATCAAAGGTGGAATAATGGGTGTGCTACTTTATGTTCTTTATTGTAGACCAATGATGTGCTTTTTGCATCACCTTTATTGGAAATAAACTGTTTTTCTTCCTTTCCTTTCTATCGCTAATTAACTACTTTAATAACTGCTATAAATTCCAGTTTCTATTTCTAGATTAATGTTAACAAAGTACGTTTTTTAGATTAATTTCTTAAATTTGGCCAGCATTTTGCAAATGTGCGTGATGAGATCATGTGTCGTGAGTGAATTGAGACAATGATCTACTCGTTCGAAAGAATGTTAATTTCAATTATGTAACTGAGTGGCAAAAAAGTGGAAAATTATAATTTCAATTTTTCCAAGTATTGAAAATTGTGACACATTCGCTGTTGAAGAACCATCTTTGCCGTGTAAAATAAAATGTGTACGAGGCTCTTCTAGTTGGTCAAGAGAATAAAAACTTCTTAAATTCATCAATCATTCCCCTCTTCTTCCAAGAATTCGCCATACCTTGGCAGTAACGCAGTGTTATGCTTGTAATCTTTCCTAGAATACAGCATACTGTCCTCATTAAGCTCGTATTAACCATTTTTGTATACTTCAGCATCGAATCATGAGCGAATCCATTCATTGGTAAATCCAGTGTACGACTAGATTGTGTACTTGAATAAACATAGTTGTACACGTTATAATACCTTTGATGATAGAATACCTTAGAAGCCAGTAAACTTATTCGGGTCCACAAGTAACTCTACATGATTAATGTGGCCATTGTAACGGCCTAAAGAAACAATCTGCTTGAGGTATCACGTGTAAATTTATTGTTTAAATTGTTTCAAATTGTTTTATCAGTGATCTTTTGTTAATTCATCAGTGATCTTTGATTAAAAATTTTCACTTGTATGCAAATGTTACGACCATGGAAGAGCCAAACCCAGCAGTGAAGAAAGCCGTGCTGTTCGAGAGACGCGTGCTGGCGGCCGTGACGGTGGGGCAGGCGGTTGCTCTGGGGCTCTGGATCGTGGCCGTGGCGACGGCCAGCTGGACGGAGGTGGGAGGCGTGGGGGGCAGGGAGGTCTTCGTGCCCAAGACCCAGCGCTACCTGCTAAGCGCCACCACCGGCATCTGGAGGTCCTGCAGGTACACCTACATCAACAAAACCAAGCCTTTCTACTACGGTGAGACTTGCTTGTAATCCATGCATTTGCTTGGTGAGACTTGCTTATAATTCATGTATTTGCCTGGTGAGACTTGGTTATAATCCATTTATATGCTTGGTGAGACTTGGTTGTGATTCATGTATTTGCCTGGTGAGACTTGGTTGTAATTCATGTATTTGCCTGGTGAGACTTGGTTGTAATTCATGTATTTGCCTGGTGAGACTTGCTTATAATTCATGTATTTGCCTGGTGAGACTTGGTTATAATCCATTTATATGCTTGGTGAGACTTGCTTATAATTCATGTATTTGCCTGGTGAGACTTGGTTATAATCCATTTATATGCCTGGTGAGACTTGCTTATAATTCATGTATTTGCCTGGTGAGACTTGGTTATAATCCATTTATATGCTTGGTGAGACTTGCTTATAATTTATGTATTTGCCTGGTGAGACTTGGTTTTAATCCATTTATATGCTTGGTGAGACTTGGTTGTGATTCATGTATTTGCCTGGTGAGACTTGGTTGTAATTCTTGTATTTGCCTGGTGAGACTTGGTTGTAATTCATGTATTTGCCTGGTGAGACTTGGTTGTAACTCATGTATTTGCCTGGTGAGACTTGGTTATAATTCATGTATTTGCCTGGTGAGACTTGGTTGTAATTCATGTATTTGCCTGGTGAGACTTGCTTGTAATTCATGTATTTGCCTGGTGAGACTTGGTTGTGATTCATGTATTTGCCTGGTGAGACTTGGTTGTAATTCATGTATTTGCCTGGTGAGACTTGGTTGTAATTCATGTATTTGCCTGGTGAGACTTGTTTATAATTCATGTATTTGCCTGGTGAGACTTGGTTATAATCCATTTATATGCTTGGTGAGACTTGCTTATAATTCATGTATTTGCCTGGTGAGACTTGCTTATAATTCATGTATTTGCCTGGTGAGACTTGGTTATAATCCATTTATATGCTTGGTGAAACTTGCTTATAATTCATGTATTTGCCTGGTGAGACTTGGTTATAATCCATTTATATGCTTGGTGAGACTTGCTTATAATTCATGTATTTGCCTGGTGAGACTTGGTTATAATCCTTTTATATGCTTGGTGAGACTTGGTTGTGATTCATGTATTTGCCTGGTGAGACTTGGTTGTAATTCATGTATTTGCCTGGTGAGACTTGGTTGTAATTCATGTATTTGCCTGGTGAGACTTGGTTGTAATTCATGTATTTGCCTGGTGAGACTTGCTTGTAATTCATGTATTTGCCTGGTGAGACTTGGTTGTAATTCATGTATTTGCCTGGTGAGACTTGGTTGTAATTCATGTATTTGCCTGGTGAGACTTGGTTGTAATTCATGTATTTGCCAGGTGAGACTTGGTTGTAATCCATTTATTTGCTTTACTCATGTACGCTAATGTTCGTTTTCAGTTTTCTTACTTCACGAAGTTTCTTTTCGAGTACATTAGTATAGTTTTCTTCAGAAGCACTGATTAAACTTTCTTCGGTGTCATTGTTGGTTACTCAATTCTACGCACCCGAAATGTTACCTAATCACAACTCGCTTTTTGCACTGCGAACAAAGTTGAAGAATTTGTGATGTTCTTAATTGAAGCTGAGCCATGCTCTTTTATGTACCTGAAACATCGCAGGATTTAATATTTTTATTTGAATATCTGAACTTCATTGCGCGTGAAAATCTAAAAAATCAATAAAATGAATTTGGTACTCTATATCTATATATATCTAGCAATGTAATGCAGTGCCACATCTCACCTTCAACCAAACAGAACGCCAATGACGACAGCCCATAATACGGCATCACTTTGTGTCATGGAAGGCTCTAATGCACCGGAAATCTTTTAATTAAGTTAAAATTAAAATACAATTTATTTTCAAGTATCAGTCAATACATGAATGCTTCAGAAGGTGTTCCTTTATTTCTGAAACAGAAATATTTGTTTCTCGTACTTTCTCAGCCAAAATGATTACTAAAAAAATGATATTAGGTGACGATCATCAGAGCATCTATTTGTGAGCTGCTCTCATCGGAATGCAAATTCGATGCTGGTTGCAAAGCTTTGCGGTTGCCCGACTCTCTGACAGCGAGTCCTGGCTGATCATTTACAGGACAAATTAACTCCTTGAGGAACATGTATGTACGCTGCATGATAATTTACTGCTTCCAGCAATAAAAAAAGATATTTAAAATAAACTTTCAATATGTTGATGTTCACAATGCTTTCCTATACGCTGTTTTTTAGAAATATCCAGATATATTGATGTTGCGAATTAATGTGTGCATCATAACAGGTAACATAACAGCCACATCATGGTTGAACATTTAAGAGAAGAACAAAGAATGTACTTTCTTGGTTAATTTGATCCGAGTTTAAAAATTTCGACACGTTCATAATTTAGCACACAAATCAACACTTCCACGAGCAACCCATCCGTTCCAATTCTCGCTGAAAGGCACTTCACGTACAAATACGTGTGATGTGTATGGAAAAAATAAAGAGATAGGTGATGCAAAAAATAAGCAGAAATATTTCACTCGTAACACCCTTGTATTGTGAGCCAACAAACGCACAGTCATTACACTTATTTCTAAAAACATGCAAAAAAATTAATTTTACTCCAATATTTTAATGTAGAACATAGGATGTGCTGAAGACATGAACTCATCTACGCAACTTAATACCTGCTCTGAGTCTCTGACAACGACTCAATTACTACTGCTAATCCCCCTCCCTCGGCGGGTGATCATTACACTTCTCCGCCTGCAGCAGTCAACCTTGCCACTGCAGGGAGCTTCAATAAGCAAAGAACAGCGCGATTAGGGGCAGTTGGCTCGGGCTGCTCGGCAGGTCATCTTGGCACGGTCGCCGAAATGCATTCTGTCCCACACAATGCGCGGCAGTGGAGGAATGAGTAAGCGATAAAAAATAATAAATTACAGTTTATTTTCCATAGAGACGATACAAAATTCCTCAACATCATTGGTTTTTAAATGTCTTAATGTAATGATCCTTAGTAGATATCCTCTTATGTGTGTCTTAATACCCATGTTAAAAGTCGAAACAAATGATTGGGAGAAAAACATGGAAAAATGCATTGCCATTGTTGCGTAATCTAGATTTGAAACGAATGTAAATACAAGTTTAAGAAATGTTCTTAATATCATTAACGATGCATTGTTGAAAACACTTCTATTAGTGCACACTTAATTGAAATACAAGTATAGGAACGTGTTATATCAGGAATTGATGCTGAAAATTAAATGGGTGAGGTTTGAATAATTCTGTGTCTAAGACTATAGGTTGAATATTCGGAACTATCTTTTCATTCGTACGGATCATCTAGTATGTCAATAAACGAGCTCGGATAAAGTAAAATGTTTTACCATAACACACATTTATGATATTTCCTATGCTAATGATACTCACACAAAGAGTTCACCGAAGTCAGAAACATGAGGATTGTTGTACAAGACTAACCATGGCATTTGAAAATAATTGGAAGAATTCGTGAAATCAACAAACTAAATAATGTTGTCATAAAACACTCGCGAGCGCAAGAATTAACAAATTTTCACAACAAGAAAATTGTAGAAGAAGAATAAGAAAATAAACAATGATGCTTTATTTTCATAAAGTTATTGCATCACTTTTCAAAATTATTTCATATAAAAGCCTTGAGTGGGTATACAGCATGATATACATAGATGGGTGCCATGACGGTCGATGTCAGTACTTGTACAAAAGAGAAATACATACAAATGTATCTCATAGAAAGTTATTTCAAATTTGATGATGTTTATAAATGAATTTAATAAAAGATATATAAAAATGAACTCACTGGGGTGAAACGCTTTTGACAGTCTCCACTTACATTGACATACACTCCTGATCAAAAGTTTACGACCACTTGAAAATTTAGAAAAATGCCAACTTTTCAGTGAAAAATAATTAAATGCATTCAACTAGGGATCGGTAATTACTAGAGGTAAAAGGTGGAAGAGACAAAAAATAACAATTGTAACAATTCATTAAGAAAATCAACACTTTTAAT
This sequence comes from Platorchestia sp. MABIK, assembly GCA_014220935.1. NCBI lineage: Eukaryota > Metazoa > Arthropoda > Malacostraca > Amphipoda > Talitridae > Platorchestia > Platorchestia sp. MABIK. The sequence goes on along the minus strand of JACJUY010008582.1, from coordinate 1,287 downwards.
GAATAACTATCAGGACCCGTGGAAATTCCACGGAAAATGTGATCAATAAGCTAGGCGGATCCTTTAAAAAATATGGTCAACATTACTTAACAAATTTTCAAATAACAAATTCTAACCTAACCTATCTTAATCTAACATATACTAACCTATCTCATCCTAAACAATGCTAACTAAATCTGTACTAACCTAACAAATCTTAACCTATCCTAACCTAACCTAACCCATCCTATCCTAACCTAACTTTAACCAATATCATCGTTAAGCTAGGTGGACCCGTGAAAAAATTCGGTCAACAATACCTAACAAATTTTAACATAACATATTCTAACCTAACCCGTCCTAACATAATATATACTAACCTATCCTATCCTAACAAATTCAAAAAATTCAAAAATTCCAAAATTCCAAAATTTAAAGAAAAAATTAAACAATTTTCATCTCCCCCTTCTCCTCTCCCTCTCTCTCTCTCTTCCTTCTCCCCCTAACTCTCTCCCCCTCCCTCCCTCTCTCTCCCTCTCTCGCTGTCTCTCTCCCTCTAACATAACGCGACCCGACGCGAGCCAACCCGTATCGTAGATACCGCAATGATGTTGAAGAATGTGACGCACAGGGTCGATAAATAGATAAAAAAATTTAATAAAATAAAAAATTGAACAAAAAGTAAAAAAGGAAAAAAAAAATAAAAAAATTCAAATGAAATAAAAAATACAATAAAAATGAAAAGATAAAAAAGATAGTTGAATGAAAAACAAATCATGAAATCAAAAATATAAAAATAAAAAAAATAAAAAAATAAAAAAATTAAAATGGAAAAAATTGAATAAATAAAAATGAACAAAAAAATAAAATAAAAAATGAAAAAAGCAAAAGATAAAACGAAAAAATAAGTAATAAAAAATAAGAAAATTAATGAAAAAATTAGATATTGAATCAGTAAAAAATTAATAAATGAAGAAAAAAATTAAAAAATCATTCTCCCTCTCTCCCAGTCTCTCCCTGTAATGTAAATTATGTAACGCGACCCGATGCGAGCCAACCTGTATCACAGATACCGCAATGATGTTGAAGGGTGTGACGCACTGGTTATCGTATTAATATATAGATTACTTTTTTAGTTGATCAAAATGATCAGACCATATACAAAAATCATAGGAAATCTTTCTCCAACGACGTTGAGGTGAGCAAACATTGAACTTAGTAATGAGTACTGCTTCCATTCTTGTTAATAACCTCAAAAGTTCTTCGTGTCATACTAGAAACGAGGGTTTCCATGAGGGCTCGAGGAAT
>JACJUY010008581.1:24099-37322 GCA_014220935.1 Platorchestia sp. MABIK | reverse complement strand
TAGTGATATCTACGACCCACCCATAGTGATATAGAGACCCACCCATAGTGATATCTGCAACCCACCCATAGTGATATAGAGACCCACCCATAGTGATATAGAGACCCACCCATAGTGATATATAGACCCACCCATATTGATGTAGTGTGTGTTAACTGACCCACTGAAGGGGTACCCGTGCTCTCTTGAGTTCGTATTTGGCCTTTCCCATTGATGCAGTTCAGCCATGACTTTGTGTCATTATCTTCAGCTAGTCCACCTCCCTTTATTTGAAATATGAAAAAAAAGAAAGTTCAGACATAAAAAAATTAAATCTCTCGAAAGTTGATGAGGCCGAGTGCACACGACCCGTCAAAAATGTATAATAGTGTTCGACAAATCACATGTAACACGTTTCCATTTCCAAAGATTCTATCACAGATACGCTCATCACACACTTTCGGCTGGCTTCGGACAGACGGATGCGACTTTACTAACTAAACACCCACCCATACAAAACTCTGATGAGTAATTAACCTTCACCACCCTCAAACTACTTACAAAAAACCTCCAACACTAGCATCATATGCGCAAAGCTCTTCTCTTTCAGTTCCTTATCTATCCTTTTCTGTTTCACCATTTCTCTTCCAGACACACTCTGTGTCCAACTCTATTTCCTTCTTTTCTATAAGTATCGTTTGTTCGTTCGGACGCGACTCTTACTATAGTATAGATTTATGATTTGTACTCTACACACTCTTTGAATATGTCAACCTCTGAAAGCTGTATATTTTGTATTATTATTATTGCACTGACTAGAACTTTCTCTTTCAGAAATTATTATTGCTTGCAATCAACAAAAGGCTACTTATGACAAGTTTCACCTCATCCGTGGATTTCTCTGATCCTTCCCCACGTTTTAATGTGAAAGCTGCCATCTCCATGATTAACCTTCAGCCTGAACGTATCGTCATTAAGTGTATTAAACGTTTAGGTTTGTGTTTTCAGTTATAGGTATCATTGTGGTTGTATTGTGAGATATTACAACTGGTGAGTATGTAAGTTTGATATTGATCTGAAATTTTACATTTTTTTCAGTGTACAGAAGAGTGTGGTTCTGTTTGGGATTGCGTTTCTGTAGCCGCCGACTTCCTGTAGAGCCTGGTGTGGTTAGCCCTTTCGTCGAACAGAGGTAGTTTTCTGTTCGGCAGTATCGGAAGCTGAGGTAAGTTTGCGGTGAATATATGAACGGGTGAAATTCGTGAGCTGTTGCTGTATCCTAACTGCACCTTTACTTTCTTTTTTTTTTCCTGACAGAGTAAGTGAGGACGTGGACCGCCGGTACTGACGCGTTGCAACGCGGGATTTTGTCCAGCCCTTCTTTGAGCCTTGCCGTCGCTGGCTCGGACTTCAGCCGCTCTCGGTGCCGCCCTGCGACCGTTGCTGGGCCGGAGCTAATTCTTCTCGAGATTGGAGCAGGCCGTGACGTCTAACGCCCCAGAGGACTAAACTGTCCTCTTTCAAAATTAGCTTCCATGTACTGTATTTCTTATCTAATTTGTCCCCTAATGTGTTCCTAGAAGTGCACTGCCGATTGGCAGTTTCTCTTTAATTTTGGTATCGGAGACAACCTGATACCAGCGCCAGTCTGCTGTTGTGATAACGGCAACATAAGTACAAAAATGCTGACGTTAAAGGGCTAATTCGTAACCGTGCATGTGCCTGCGACCCTCTATATCTATATATAATGGTGGACTGCGCGCTCTGGCGCCGGCTGCCGATATTTTGCCTACGTCATCAACGGGTTCTCTTTTAACCATCCGCAAGTTTTAGCCCTTACGTGAAAACGAGGGCTTTCAAAAATGACTGTCCGGATATATGATTAAATTTGAAAGTTAAAGTGCTCGAGTAAATGTTTTATTGCGTTTTGCTAAAGTTAAAATAAATAAAACGAAATCGTGATACCTTGCTTCTGTTTCTCTCTCAGCCTGCCATGTACGATTGTGAGGGAATTATTCCCCACAAGTGAAGGCGTCAAACATGAGAATAGGGATTTATGTTTTGTTCTGATTATTATTTTGTTAAATATGTTTTGTACTGTAAAAGAATTTGAAGTAAATGTGTAAATGTGTGTCATTTCGCATCGCTGTCATAGAAAAAACGGACAGCAACACTTCGGCACGAATTTCGCACAAAAATTGCCTAAATTATACTCATTGCTCCTCTGGGGTCAGCATTAAAGTCTCTGCGAAGTTGGAATGTCGATGCGTATCTTAGCTGACTTTGTCCACTTCCAACTCTCCACACCGCGAAAACCTCACACTTAGCCTGCGTAGTGCAGTTGATTACGAAACCGTAATTAGGCTCATATGTAGAAATTCTGTAGCTATATGTTTCTCATAACTAGTCATAAGTAATATAAATCTCTCACCTGTCTCTTTTTTATCGCACGTACCCAAATGTTGAGGAAAATACCGAGAGGATGAGAAACCTGAGATGTTTTTTGTTGTTGCTCTCAAACTGTCACTCGATTTTCCTAAATTTCAGTTAGAAAATTAGGAATAATCCTTTTTTACATTCACTAAGTCTTCCAATGTGTATCTTAATTCTTTATGTCGAATTCAATGAGGAAAGGAATAACTATTTCAAAACACCTCATGGTTACACCAAGGTAACTTGCAGGAACTTCAGACTTGGCCGCGCCAACCGAGCCACGTCAATTGTAAAATTTTGGAAATTTTCAGCGGTTGAAAAATGGGTTTCCCTTTGCGGCTTCAATAGGAAATCGCACATTACTTTTCACTGAGCGAATATTCTTCTTTTAACACCTTGAGTGTCTATTTGGGCATAAGAGTATCACTTGGTAAATTGTTTATTTACATATCGGTGCGAATGAACTACATTTAAATCATTTCAGCATCTTTTTATAGGAGATTTAAGTATACGAGGTAAAATTTCACTCTTCTTAGGAAAGATTCAATTTTTTTCGAGCAGCAAAGTCGTTCTTTAAACTCTGCTTCTCACAACCCTACCTAACGTGAGACCAGCGGCAGCGAAGGTGTTAAAACTCCCATTCTCAACGAGAATGTTTATGTTTAAATAAATTAAACGTTGATCTTAGACTTATTTCATCATAGCCCAAGAAATTTTCACATTCTGCTTGGAATAAGTTCTTCTAAAGCTGACTTGAAGGAGCAGACAGGCGCAAGTGAGCGCTATCGCTGAGCGAAGCAGAAAACACAAAAAAGGGCAATCACGTTCATCTCGCACAAGCCGGCGCCGCTTCCCTCGCCTCACGCCCCACGTTCTCAGCCGCTAAAAGCAAACGTAATCAGATTGCCTTGAAATTCTTCTGCTTGTTAGGCGGCAGCGTGAATAAAATTCAATTTTGGCCTAACTCTCTTTACACTGTTGTTAAACCACAGGGCAGACATCAAAGACATCAAAGTCACTATCTATTGGGCGGCAGTTTTTGCGGCAGGAATTTCTGTGTTGTGTGAGCATCAAACTTTGAAAATTTGAATGCTTTCTACAAATGCGATGACGGTCACACCAATACGTGCGTTCGGAAGCAGCAGCTTAGGTTTCGTTACTATCACGGATGATGACAGCTTATTACCTACTCAGCTGAGGAGGGTCTCGTTTGACACGTTAAGTTCGGCAGGGTAAACTAAAGTTCTATATTCAGCTGAAATTAGAGTTAATTTCAAAGATTTATTTAAAAAATAACGCACATTGATAAGACCGTGCCTTCATTTAGTTTCCATTAAGTATTGATGAAAATGTGTAGAGTTTGTGACTGCTGGTCGGTCAGCAGCATTATGAAAACCCCCTCAGCAACAACCGGTGGCCACATCGCGTTCAAAGTGTTTAAATATTTTCAACAGAACAACAGATGGAGGTTACAATGAATAGAATTTATTTCAAGACAACGGTGAGGTATTGCAGTTTGTGTTGGTAAGACATGCCCACCAACTGACGCCACCACGTGTATCAGAGCCTTCTAAAATAACCGACTCCTGCTTTAATGAGGCTCCTGTTTTGCTTGCACTCGCATTCTGCAGCAACAGTGAAGCGAAAATTCCTTAACTTGCTTGTTCAAGAGAACTTAATTCAAAAGCTGCCAAGTTTAGCTCGCGTGCATTTGACACAGTTACTCATAAAGCCTTCAACCATGTTCAAATTACATGAAATTTTTAAAAAATATCATGTGAAGTACGGATAAACTGCGAATATATCCTGCTCAATCAACAGAGTTAATTTTCCAGTCATGATCATCTTGAGTTCCAACTGAGCGTCTATAGCTCCATACGTCGTCCAGGACAATGTTCATGCCACGACTGACGAGAACATTTACACAGCAGAGTGACTTGTGGCTCCTGGTACCGTAGCTGGACTCATGAGATGCTGTGGCTCCTGCCGTGAGTACATTATGACATTTTTTATTGAGTATTGGAAGTTAGTATCTTACGCATTTCTATCATTTTTTGAACAACTTTCGAAAAAAAAATTCAAGTTTTGCGTTAAACAAATGAAATAGCATCACAGCCAAAATAAGAAGAAATTAAAAATGAATTAACCAATGTATTGACCCATAACATGGTGATGTAAGTGGAACAAAAGTGAAAAGAGTCTTGACAACGCAGATCATTTTAATGTATGAGGTCCACTGAGATCAGATATATATATGATGTGCCAGAGTTCGTGTGTTCTCTCATTGTGCTGTTGCTTCTACTGTTACTTAGTAGTGAAGAATCTTTGGGCCAGCACACTACTCTAAAAATTGTTGTTTGCAATTAAAAGTTAGTGATCAGGAATATAATATAAATGCTGCGTCACAGAAAGAGCAAAAAGAACCACTTAAGGTTTTACATTTTGTTTGCTGAGGTAAAAGATTTAACACAAAATTTTAATACCAATTGTAGAATATCTAATTATGTGGAGAAGCTACCAGACTATGTAACAAATATTAAACTCTTCAAAATGACAGGAAAAAGGTTATATTTATAAATGGTTATATTCCGAAAAAAGTTATATTTAATGACACGAAAAGGTTTTGCATTGGTATAGAAAGATGAGTGAAACGAATTCGATATTTTTTTGACATTTCATCCGCAGTGACAGCCGTGCAAATATATAGAAACAACATTCGTAAGAATTTCTGGTTTGCTAACGAAAAAGAAAATGAATTATCTGGAAGTATTTACACTGTCATGTAAAGTTGCTTTCAAGACTCCGGTGTAGTTTTAGAGGAAGAAAATACTTTTCTAAACATAGGGAACGACGCACGACGCATCTTCCCTCAGAACTGCGTGTCATCCCCTTGTACCAGAGACATTCGTAGAATTGGAGGAACGGTTTCGTAAAACTTTCCCAAAATTCTAGAAAATCAACTCTGTCGCTCGACTGGAAGGCCCAAGACAAAAGAGAAATGGCGTGTATTTAAGGAGACAGCAGGCTATGACTCAAAATACGCGAGGCAAGTGACGCAAGGCTCAAGTCTTTCAAGTGACTGCTCCAGTTCTCTTATTTGAATTGAGGAAATTTTGGGGGCGACTCGACATTTCTCGCTGAAGGACTCCAAGCTTCAAAAGATAAGACTCGGGTCGAGGCGGTTGTGAGCCGTCGGTAGGAGTCTGCCGATGTAGGTTTGGTTACAAGCGAAGGATGTAGGAGAGCTTTCTACAAGCAAAGGATGTTGGTTACAAGTAAAGAATGTAGGACAAGCAAAGGATGTAGGAGAGCTTTTGTCGCTTCTGTAAATATTTTTTAGGGAAACTTAGGAGTTTCGAAATTTATTGGCCTACGATTGCTATTCAGGGAAATTTGTTGGGAAGGATTTTATCCGAGTTTTCCTGACTGGACACTTTTTGAAGAAAGCTTCAACGTTTTCTGATGTACTTGACTTTGTTGAATTGTTCGATGCATATCGTTTGGAAGGCGCGGAAGAATTTTCACACTTTATTTTGGTTTGTGTGTTGGCGAAAGTTTTACTTTACATAGCTTGACATTTCGGGTGCCTGATGTGTTAGAGACAAGGAGAATGAACGTTTTGAACTCTTTTCTGATTCTCATCCCATTTCTGCAGCGAGCGCTTCTTGGTTTGATCGCCCAGAGCCTTCCGAATATTGCGCAACCAAATGCCAGGTTTGTTGTGACCAAAGCGATGTTTATTCCTTTAATTAGTGAGAGAGGTGTGTAAGTTTTCTTATGCCAAGGTTTTTAGTGTTCTACATTAATAAAAAGTACAAATGGTTTTGAAACAAATTTATCTCGTTGAAGCTTTCGGCTACTCACTTCAGCCCTCATCTGGACATTTATAAGAAAGTTTTTGCCTAATAGAGCGTAAAAACATGAATATTAAGAGTGAGTTTTCAAGACATTTTATGAGAATGATATCTGGAGCACTACTAACGTTAACAGAAGAGAGAGAGAGAGAGTGAGAGAGAGAGAGAGAGAGCACTGCGAGAATAATTAACAGCCTCCTGAAAGATGAGATGAGCTTCTCACCAGAACAACTGAAGTAACACAAAGCTCTCATTGTTTATTTCATGTTCAATTACAGAGTATTTCTGAAGTCAATGTATAAAATTACGGAAATTGGGCTAAGATTTTGAAAACTGTTTTACATCATGAACATTTCGAACACATGCCACTGGGTCTCACATTCCATCAGGATTTAGATCCAAATTTATGAATTAGACAAACAAAAATCAGCAAATGTGGGGTCCAAAGAACAACCCATCAAGACGCCATCAACTTGGATGGCGTTTCCTTTGAAGACAAATGGAGTTTCTGTCGTACAGATCTTGGGCAGCTGGTGAGGACCGGTGAAGGAGAGTGGCGCTGGGAGAGGTGGGTGTGAGTGCGCTGCGGCACTGATGATGTTGACTGTATCTTCCGCGGCACGTCGGTGTCTTACGTCAAGAAATGCGATAGATGGAGAACAAGTCAATGATGATGTGGACTGTATCTTTGGAAAAAATTTCGCACCAACATTTTGTACGCTCTAAAAATTTGTCAGAAGAAAGCACAAAGTGTGTAGTGTCCAAGTGAGGTTTAGTTAAACTATTTAAGTACTGTGTTATGTCATGTGTGGCTGACCTAGTCATGCTAACCATTGGTCTCAAGGGCGGATCATTCCTGTTCTTGTTAATTTTTGGCGGACCTTGAATTTAAGCTTCCGAGTGTTGCATTCTTAGCAATCATGTGCGATGACTCGTTAAATTTTCTTGAGCTCCATAATGAACTGAATACCGATTTATCTTTCTGATTTCTTAATAGTGAAATCTGGGGCATAACTTAGAGCAGAAATTAGAAAATGATGCCATAAGCTACTTCTACTCGAATTTTTTAATACTGTGCTTCCTTCAATAGAATATAGGTTACATTTTTACTTCACATTCACAAAGTATGATGTCTGGCCTTGAAATTTTTGCTCCTATGTTCTTAGTTAGTCAGGGAGCTACGTTCCTTCCTTGCGATACAGAACACCATGCATCAAAGGAATCCGTAGAGGCCTTGCATCGCTGCCATCATCTATGAGTAAATGTTTCATCTGAATTGGCTCTCTGCAAAACGTCATTTTCCTCCAAACTCATGAGAGAGCGTCTGAAAGGTGAAGATGCAGCAGTTAATAATTACACCGAAGAAGAAAGTAGTTTTGAGAGATGAAGGTTATCTTCTTTGAAAAAATTCTTAGCAATATTTTCAAAATTTCATATATTCTAATTGAATCAAAATTGATTGTATCAGTTGCATATGTAAATGAAAAAACTCGAATTGACATATTTGAGAAGAAATGTCAATTTTTGCATTGGAGGCTTATTTTCATTTTTCCCAGAGCCTCATTTACAGCTCAGCAGGGACGTTTGACTCGTGAAATGTGTGAGACTGTACCAGTGCGTCTCAAAACTCTAGAAGACCTCAGAAAAAATGTTGGGGAAACAATTTAAAGCTAGAATTGAAAGCTCGAGTAATTGGAGGCCCAAAAAGTCAGCGAGGATCATTGCCTGTCGAAGTATATTTCCACTTCTGCTGGGTTTTATGAAGTTTGAAAGCTCGACGAAAAAATCTGACGGCCGTTGGAAAACATTTTTTCTGACCGGAGTGGAAACAAATGATTACTTCAATTAAATAATGTTCGAATATATTCAAGTGCAGCTACCGTAGTTTGAGACTTTTGATTACCAGCATTGACTTGTGACAATTGTTCAACACTCAATCTGAAGACTTTTTCACCCTACGTAAGCAAACAACAATAGTAACCTTGGAACGTTTTACCTCCTAGCATCCCATTAAAATGTACAACATAAATCATCTAAGCATTCGAATGGCGTGATAGGAATTACCTGTTTGATTTTGAACAAAATACAAGGCCACTCTTCTTTATTCAGGAAAGAACTTAATAATGCTAACATGTTTTTCCAAATTTTAGACGGTAAGATCATCCCATGGCATGACTGAAAGAAAAAGCTCTCTAGAAGGACGCAACTGAGTACTTGCTTTACAAAAAGAAAGCCGTCGCTTGTGTGGAGGAAAAGATGAACATTTGTGCAAACTCAATAAGGCTTCCATCTGAGAAGCGCAGCCAGACCCTCTAGGTCGCACGCGCAGAGCAGGTCAACCGCAACGGTTGTAGGAGCGTTGCAGCAAGAGCGGCAAGTCTGACATTTATTCAAGAAATGAAATCAAAATTTTACGTTAGTTTTGAAAAATGTCTCCACTTCTCTAAAATCACATTTTAGTTCATCGGAAATTTAGAAAGAAACTCTAGAATAAAAATTTGAACAAGCGAAATAAAAAACATGGATAAAAGTTTCGTTTCGACCTGGAGAAGGCCGAAACTTTGTTCCTTATTTAGGTTGCTCATATTTTTACTTTAGAGTTATTCTTTTTAAAATTTCCGATGATCTAAAATGTGGTTTAAGAAAAGTGGAGAAATTTTTAAAAACTAAAATGAAATTAAATTCCGATATAAAGTTCTTGTAAATTAAAATTTTTGACAAAGAAAACTTCAATGCAGTAAAGACGACACAACTAGAATTAAACGTAGCAATTTTAAGCACGATTTGTGCACTAAAATTGTTTGGCATACGATGTATTCATTGACACTTGAGTATAGCCGCTCATTTGTTATTAAATGTACGCTTTCTGCAGCAATGTTTCCTCTTGTTGCAATGCGCTATATATATCTTGGCGATAATTCAAAGCAGTTGCGATACTGAAGATGTTTTGATTTGATTGCGCATCCAGTAATTGTAATTTGACTGTGTACAAGTTTTTTTAAATAGTTTCTCTAGAAGCAAGAACTGTTGATAAGTTTCGTTGATACATTCGAAATTAATTTCAGAGCAACAATCAATGGTCTCCTAGAAATTTACTCTAGCGACTACTGTTTCGGCGTCAAATTCCAACACTGCAATATTAGTAGTTTTATTTTCATTAACGTTTTCAAACATTCTATTTGGTTCTAGAACTCCGTTCATACCATCATACTCAGAGTACATCACTGCGAGTTTCATAAAGATTATAAATTAGAATCCTCGCCTGGAATTTGATCAATTTCCGCAAGCTATAAATAATAATTATCATGAATGAAGTTCAATCTAGTTAATACGTTATAAACGGAATGCATTCATTTCCATCATTCGTTTTCACTCCCATTTACATTTAGCAGGAACTTGGATTAACGCATGAGGATCAAGTTCAAAGCTTGGTAACGAGAAATGTTCTTTCATTTTAATGGGCATTCAGCAGGAGGGCAACTTGACTTGTGATCCCTTCTAACAAATTCTCGTTGAAGAGATTTGTTGCGCGGGCATTTGAAGTGGCCTTTGTGCCTCGTAGCTCCCCGTGAAGCGCGCGTGTTGCTGAGACGTGCTTCTCGATATCATTTTAACGATGCAGCTCGGCAAAAACTTTCTGAAGATTCCTTCGTTTTCAAGATTCTTCGCAGCATATTTACTCATCCTAACATAAAAGGAACCTCCGTCGAGATTTGAAGTCTTTGAATGCGACGTAGGCTAATTGGCAAGTTCTTTCCTTTCTTCTCATGTGTTCAAGTCAGGGCATGAGATCTCGCTCGAGTTACCCGGTAGCAAATTCTGACTTTTTCAGAAATACTTAACGCAAGATCTGCAGTGAGAATGAATGATTCCGTCAAAAAATCGAATCAAATTGTTACTTAGTACTAATCATCCATTTTATTTTTGGTTGAAGGAATGAATTCAAGCGTCTGCGAAAAAAAACAATTGAAAATTTTGCCTTTTTTTCAGTCTGAGAAAAATTTGATTTTAAATTCACAACAAAAGGAAAGTTTCAACACACATGAGTGTTCTTGTGTTTAACACACTTAATGACTAGGAGCTCTGTGAAGCCAGTTGAATCATGCAAATTTTACCTTATACCAACTTAAGAAGTAAAGGAATTTCGGGTATTTAGATTGTTTTGAGACAGACACGGGTGCACGTAGAGCACAAATTCTAAGGTGTCCAGATACTATTTGCAGAGTGTGAGTTCTCTCAGCAATTCTCCATAGATTCACTGACCACAACTCCTGGGCCTGAAATCTTACACTTCACTGCAGCAAACTTGCAACACCAGTTCTGCAATAGCATCCTTGAAAAATATTTGCGCAAATGTCTCTCGGTGGAAAGACTTGGATTGATCAAAGCAAGACTTGATCCCGAATGTTGCGAAGGATGTTGAAACTTTGCAACCGTTCAATGGAAACGGACAAGCAGGCAGGGTGTTATCCAAAACATTTTGTGCGGCGCAGGGAGACTGTTTGGGTAACTTACTTGACTCAAAGTTAGCAGCGACGGACCATTTCTATAGACATCAAGACCCGTGAGCAACAAACGGTGCACCTGGTAAATAAACATAAATTTGGAATATAGGAAAATTTTTAGATAACGGATGTCGTTCAGCAGAATGTTTTTGTGTTTTCTTAAATTGTTTGCAGCATATCAAGATGCAAAGAAAATGCATTCGAAAACTACTCATAATCGCCACCAAGAACCGTGAGGCGTCTTGATAGCATGCAGCTCCCCACACTCACAATTTTCATTGACTACGACCTGATTCTACGTGGCTTACTCTCAATTATTGTACATGTTCTTCAAGTGCAACATAATCAATCAATTGAAGTTTGAGCACATGCTTGAATTATTTCCAAAAATTCCTCTTCATCATTTAACTTGCGAATATTTTAAGTCGAAGCCTGCAAAAAAAACTGATAGTGTCTCTCAAATGGAACCTGTGCTTGAGAATCCGTTTCTGATTATCCTTCTTCCATCACTTCTCCATCATCGTAAAAATTATCTTCAGATGCTGCTCTTTTTTTCACCTGCTCTCAAGTCTTCTGCACGGGTTGCCATTTTCTACATGTGTTGCCATACTCTACATGTATTGCCATACTCTACACGTGTTGCCATGCTTTACGCGTGTAGGGCATTTGAAATTACACTGTAATTGGGAAATTGAAAATCCCAAATCTTCCAGTCGAATTGCCTACAAAATGTGGGTGGGGACACACCGTGCCCTGAGCGTGCCGTGAAATATTGACCGAGGCATTCCTCTCGGCCGGCAAATGGTGACCAGCGCAGCGGCCTCCAGCGCGCGACACCTGAGAGCCTCAATAATATTAGCCTCTAATTGACGGCAATTTGAGGCCCTGACAAATTCTGTTACACTCAGTGCAGGGTCGGCATCGACTCGGTCCCTAAAAATGATAGGAAAGTTTTTAACCGTTGTGTAAAAATGTCAGTGAGTTTGTTAAGCGATCGACACAAGCTGCTACAGCTCCTGCTACTAAATGGAAAGTTTTAAGCTTTGTGAGTATTATATGCGAGATGAAAAACTTGGAAGTGAGCTTGAACCTTGAAAAAATGTTCTGATCTGATATAATGCACAGAATAATACAAAAATCTGACTGCAGGTAAACATTTATAACTATAGACTTGCAAAAGAATTTGCTCCCTTTGTTTGAGTTAAAACCACTGTTCAAAAAATACACACAGCTTTTCATTACATAGCTCAGTTAACCAATAACTCAGCATTTGAGCTAACTGCTGTTATTGCAATGACAAATTACCATTCAAATATTGATAGTGTTTGGGGACAAGTTAGAAGCTTTAGTTGTCAATGGGAAACCAGATTAGCTAGAAAACAAGTTTTTAAATCGAATCGTAAGCGACTGAATGCAATAGGGCAAGGGTGTGGGGAGTTGCACCGTCATGCATGAACCAAACTTCAGCATGAATGTCGACTTTCATTACGTTATCTGATCCTTCAAGAAATACTTCAGCGTTCATCACTAGTGCGATCGCTGACCGTACCAGGACCACCAGAAAATAGGAAACAATGAAAACACGAGTTTCATCAATATCCTCGATTTTGACTATCTAGTTTGCCTTAAAATATTTTCAGCTACACTGAAGTGTCATAAAATTCTGTTTCTTTGATGGGAATTGAAATTTTTAGAATTTATCCCTCGTGCTGTTTTTCTTTCTCGTTTATACGCCAAATTAAACATTTGAATAATTAGGGTATTTTTTTTTTCTCTCCACGAATGTCATAGAGTGAGAGAGATAAATTTACCGTCCACAAACACACACGGACTGACATTTATCACACGAAGTCACATTGCCGAGCTGAACACAGGCCTCATGTTCACTAGATGTTGTTCATCCTGTCCTGCGACACTTCATTTGCGAGGCATAATGAAGTGGCAGCTCTCGTACAGCGTCACCACAATAACTTTTTGAATGGCTGAACGAACGCGCAACTCTTCATTTTCCAGGGCTGAACCGAGCTTGCTCACTTTACTTTACGCTAATTACCTCACCTCACTTTCTCTCGCTAATTAGTAATGTTGTTAGAAAAGGCGGCCATTATAATTTTTAATGCGTAATATCTCAGCCAACTCCGTGCAAAGGAAATTTTTAACACATAGACTTTGAGGAGCACGTCTTCGTCGCCTAAGTTCTCGCGCGCAAAGTTCTGACATTTCAGATTCCTTCTATTGTATCACACACCAAACATTTCCATCCTTTTCAATAAAAATTCATTTGAGGAAAAACGTGCCCTCCTTAAGAAATCTCATACACCTCGTGAACTGTTGGTTTATGTTTATTTGAGTGCAGAACGCCTGAGACGCTAGGCCGGGTTGCACCCACGTCAAGTTCGCACATTTTCATGTACGTGTGATGCAGAGTCCGTGTGCGTGAAGGATGCGTCTT
>JACJUY010008581.1:11048-23693 GCA_014220935.1 Platorchestia sp. MABIK | reverse complement strand
AATTGACAGGGGAAGTGGTGTGTACAGAGGCTGTACACAATTTCCTGACTTAATCGAAAAAGGTGTAATATTTGTGATGAAATCCATAGAATTTATTCCTTGTGTGCAACCGTTAAGCTTCCTTTGTCCCAATGTGATCATAGAGGTTCTTTTATTTTGCACTTTACGACCCAAATTATATTAACGAAAGGGAAGTGATAATTAATTATACTGTTTTGAGCACATAAAATTTTTTCGGCAAATTTTCTAAATGAAGTAATCGAATTCAATTGACGTAAATATGCAAAAAATGCACCTTGCAAACCGCTTCAGCACTAAAAGGTTTTTTTATTCAATTGATATAGCCCTTGGTGATTTCTCAAATCAACTATTATTTATAATAGAAACTAAATGAGATTTGTATTGTTAACACTACATTTTGACATCCGAACAATACATTATGACATGTGGTAACTGCGCTGTTATTTGGTTGAACTCATTGTATAATATGTGTCGTTTAAAACGACTGTAACTTTTAAGTGTAAAATGAAACAATGTATTTCATTTTATTATTAAATGATACTTTTATAGCAGAGCTATAGAATACTGAATGTTCGCACTAGAGTTATGTCACACAGCGACATGTGGCAGCTGTTGAAATGCGCATGGTAGTGATTCTGGGTGGTGGTGACGACGCCGTACACGTACACGCACTAGCGCACGTACACTCAGGATGTGCGAACTTGACGTGGGTGCGGCCGGGTTCACAGCGGAGACGGTGGGATGGAGCGCTGCTGGCTTCAGAACGATAGAGTTATTATAATTAATTCTATCGCTCTAAAGCCAAATGTGCTGGTAAGAGGTGTAGTGAGGGTGGTGGCTGGTTGAGGTGTAGTGCATTACCAGCGTGTGAACATACATGTACGCTTGAACATGTATATACATGGCACTGTATACATTTTGTGCATGATACGTGTAGTATACATGTTTTTCAAGGCTCGCGTTTGTGTAGCGATACTACGTATACACATTTCAGCTGAAATATGATATTGTTGCTCATCTATCATTTTAATTTTAATCAGTTTGTCATCACTGAATATTTATCAAGTTCATACTTTGACAAAGTATTCATTCGCTACGAACATTTCAGCCGACGGTGCTCCGTGTTCCCAATCATTTTCCAATTTGCTTACATCATTCTTCTGAAGTTAAATGTTTCACTTTACTGTGATGAACAACCAAGATGAATAAATGGAATCAGCTAAACTGGTTTCAAAATGATTTCTTCGTAGCGTGAGGCTCTACTTAATTCAAGACACCAGCAATGGCTATACAAATTTCAAACAATTTGTTAACCTGTTGGTCGCGGCATCAGCTGCTCGGGTACACGGAGGGAATTTTCAAAATACTGCAGACCGACCAGTAGTCACAAACTCAACTTTCTTAAATTCTTAACCAAACAAAGCTAAATGAAGGCATGATTCAGTTAATATTTGCTTTTTTCAATGTTTTACACTACAATTGACTGTAAATTAAATTGATGTTGAAAATTTAACTTCTATTTAACCCATCGCGGTCAACGTGTTGAGTTCTACTTCGTGACTTCGACTCGTTGCCGTGTACTGTGCGATGGCTTGGGTTAGAAAGCACGCTGCAGAGCTTAATCATTTTTTCTAAATACGATGGTAAAATCTTACACGTTTTCCTGGCTTTTCAAGAATCTTATAAGGCAGAAAAGAAACCGCACTTGCAGGGCGAATTGAACTTAAAAAATGTTTGTGATGGTGAACTAAAAAGTGGCCGTGACATTCCCTCTCTGGAGTGAAATGAGAAACTAAGAATAATTGATCTCTTAACTTATTTTTAACTACTATTCAATAACTCTAAACATAAAACTATATACTTTCGATTCCGAACTATGTACGATGAAAAAATTTGATGTTCTAAAGTTTGACACGCAGAGCTCCGTTTACTCAATCTTTTGTGTCGACAGATCTCGGTGGGAGCTCAGAAGTGCTCCGACGAACATTTCATTCCAACGTTTGCATAAAAAGGTCAATAATTTGAAACATCTAATATTCATTGGTGATGGAACTACAGTGAACGAAGAAGATAATTTCATCCAAGAATTTCAAAGTTAAAAAAAATGATTTATTGACTGTTTCAAAATAAACATGATGTGTCGAACGCTCACACAGCGTTAAGTGAGTTTACAATGTTTTTAATTATTCAAGCTCATCAAGAAAGGAGCTGCATTTTTAAATGTAAATGGAAACGATATAATCAAAGGCTGCAAACTCTCTCGACTAAACACGACTAAAACCAAAACAAACGCTTTCGTACGTGAACTCAATTTCTGCGACTTTTTTCTGTTTTCAACGAAAATTTTTCAGACATGACGATGTATCATTTCATTAATCTATTTCCTCTCATCTTCTATGCAAGCTTTCCCTTCTCTTTTCATTCTATTCTGTCCTCTTTTCTTTTTATTCTCTGCTCTTCCTTGTCTCTTCCCCTCGGATGTCCTCTCTGCTGCCCCCACTGTACAGAGCGGCGGTGTTGCCCACTAGCGTTCCCTTATTATATTTTGATGACCAAAATGATGTATTGGAGTATTACCAGGTGCTGCTGGAACACGCAGATGTCGCTGAGGGACGTTGAAAGTTATGGGTTATATTGCTATACAAGAAGCATATTGCTCTAAAACAAGCCACACTGCTCTGCCGTATTATAATAAAAGAAGTCCTTTTACTGCACAAGTCGCTTCACCATAAGGCTGACCATAACGCCTATCGAACGCACAAAAAGCTGCGTGACAAACCTTGCTGCCGTTCAAAAGGCAATTTTGCCAATGGGAAATAATACTCGGATACACCAGACCATATTGTAAAAATAAATGCCCTAATGCTCTTCAATAATTGAGAGGTAAATAGAAAAATTGTCAATTCTTCGGTATGCAACTGAAAATAATTGTTCTCATTTGCACATTTCCTGACTCAGAAATTTGTTCAGAAATGGGCGTAAACATTTTGGATTGAATTAATGTCACAAATTCAGTATATTTACAAAAACATAAATTGTTGTTACTAAGTAACTTTCACAAACTTTTCTTTGCCAACAGCATTCATGTTGTCCTTTGGAACTGAAGAGTAAGTCAATGTTGCAGCGATCTTTCTGGCGAGAACAAAATTTGTTCGCAATTGAGACGGGGCGACTGCGCAGAGCTGCGGCTCTCCCACTCATGAGACGGGGCGACTGCGCAGAGCTGCGGCTCTCCCACTCATGAGACTGCGCAGAGCTCCGGCTCTCCCACTCCTCGCTTAAATGAACGTTTCACTTTACCTCTCCGACTCGCTGATTGTGCACGACTGTGTGCGAGTAACTCGAGCAAGATGTGGAGTCGAGTTTGTGTGGGTGGATAAAATGAACAAAATTGCCTGCTTGAGAATTGGAATCTCTAAAATTCGCAAGTTATGGAATTTAAAATGACTGAAAAGTTCTTGTCGAGAAGATTCCTGAGTAGGAAATCAACTTTTTACAGTTTTTCTGCCGAAGAGGAACGTCACTTGACAATTTAAAATACTCGCACTGACGAATTTCTGCAGCATCACCTGCTAAGTATTCAAAGTAATCATTGAAATATGTCGAAAAGCGATTCTGGAGCATTTTCGCTAGATATGTTTAGCGATATGTTTGATGTCAATGGCTATACAGTGTTCGTACGAGTAAGTAGACAATAATTTTTCAGGAAATTGAGATGCCTCGAAGACATTCCTGGCCAATTTCAGTCCCTCGTTAACTACACTAACACAACACGACACGCGCTCAACTTCAAGCGTGCAGGCCTCAGCCACAATTGCCACGCAAACATCCCCCGTGCGGTGCTCGAGATTCACGCTGTAGATTCCTTCAAAAATTTAGCTTCTACATACGGACAAATTTCCTCCGCGGAAGACATCGTTTCAAATATCCGCGCCTAAGCTAAAATTCTGCGGTAGCCGCGAACAATGCCCTGCAAAAGCTGGAGTGGAAAAGCTGAAGAGGAAAAGTTCAGAGAAGAGTGAGCCAACACTTGAGAAAACTTGAAGCGCTCCGTGCCGCTCTCGAGTGCTGAATTAGCACAGATTTGTTGCCTCGTTGCCTTAAGCCCGCCAGCAAATGGCCAGCGACAGCAAAATGATTCATCATTCGCGGCCAAATTCAAAATGAAAGCTAAAATGTTGTTTAAATCACTGGTTCTTTGCGAGCTCGCTTTTGCGCGACTTGACAGCTTCCAGCGTAGACAACTCTTATCTCTCGAGGTTTATCTGAATAAAATGTTTCCATTTTAGTTTCATCGTCCATGGGCAACAATTAGACAAAACGACAGCCAACCAAGATTTTAGGGGAAACCGGTTTTAAGCTTTGATAGAGTGGAAACGAATTTAAATTTATGAGCAAATGATTTCTGTTCATTTTCATGAATGAATTTGCATGACATGGGAAATGCAGTTGATTTCCAAATCATACGATATCATCTTGAGCGAACCTTAACTTTACAAAGCGGAATGGTTTCATGACGAACCAATGGAGACGAACGCGCTGCGCACATCAACTCATACTGACTCTGTTGCTATAAATCTAAACCATTACAAGGAAAATTTTGGATATTGTTGTCTACCGAGGGCTTCATCAGCTTCATTTCAGTGGTGCACGTAGAGCAGTTTAATTCTAATTTTCCTCCATCAGATCTTCAGAGTCAATTCAGCTGCTGTAGAGTCGTGAGTTGATCGATGCGTCACGACACGCAATATTCTCTGCAAAGACGAGGTTTTCATTAAATCTGCTTCAGCAATTTCTGGGTGCTGCGTTTGCTCACAGAAATAAGCCTTCAATTCTGACTGCACCTTTCCTGCTACGGAGCTCGTAAAGAACTCATTCACAACACAATTCGCTCGCCGTATTTGAGAGGTGTGAGACTCTCTCGGTCCAATCTTTCTTCGCACTCACACACTCACTCAATTTCAAATATAAATTCTAGTTAGAATTCTAAGAGAGTTTATGCATTGAGAAGTCCTACTAATCGCCCCGATTCCGCGTGTTTTTTCCCACGATGACACTGGATGGATATTTAAGACTCATGTATTGATCACGCCATAGAGTGCGGCATTCAAGCATCTTGAAATAAATCTACGGAAATTGAGACCAATATTTTACTTACTTTTCATGAAAGTCTACGGTGATAGAACCTCATGTTTTACTTACTTTGAGGGAAACAGATCTCATAAATAAGTTTCAGAGTGGCAGATCTCAACAAACTTAGCATCTTTTGTCTGCGTTAGAGCCTAAAGACAATACAATGACGATGCATCCACACTCGGTCGTGAAAGATTTCAACTAAAGATGTACTGTTGATTTGACATTTGTACTGCTGTTCTTCACAAACAGTGTGCACATATTCCAAAACAGATTTAGATAATAAAATTACCGTTAAAGGAATTACTTGAGATAGTTTTTCAACTTTTGTTTCAATTTTTTCCCCTTGCGTCTAAATTGAGTGGAATAATGCTCATCATCAAAGAAAACATAGTAATCTGTATCAAATATCGTTTACTCTGACTTGAATGTGAGCAGTTTTTGAGCACCTTAGTTATTCGGCATCATCTCAATTAAAAGTTTAATCTTGCGGCTATTTCAAAATGCTGGTAAGTGAATAGTTGCCGGATGCGAACGAAGCAACAAATTTGCTGTAAGATGACGCTAAAGACATTTAGAAATAGAATAATTGCAAAAACTGCTTAAATTAGAATTGTTAACGAGTTCGCCCAAGAACAATATATCATCAACGTTTCACAGCAGCCAAAATGACAGCTTCCGTTTGGACAGTTGTAAAAAAATGTTTAATAGTATTTTATTGAAGTAGTAAGTTAATCGAGCAACTAATACGTGAATTTCAGAAATTTACTATCATTAGAATGTTGATCGTAATAGCGAGTGTCTGAAATATCATAGACTATTTTGAAACAAATCCATTTTTTTTCCTCCTATATTTCTCCCTTTTTTTGAGATAATTTTTGAGGCATTATTTTCACTAAGCCACTATTAAAAAGTGTTTTCGTTATTGATACGATCAAGAAAAAAATGACTGGACCAGACTTCAGTTCAGTTTAAAATTCAAGCGCACTCTTGAAAAAAAAATTTAAAATTTACCCCAGCTTAAGTTTTGGGATGACATACACAAGGAATAAAAAATATCGTTTAGGACAAAAGGTTAGATGTACTAACGCGTACTTGAGTAGCCCTAAAGTTTAGGGGCGTGTGTTCCAGGTCCTGTCGACTGCTCCGGGAAGGTGACCAATGTTCGAATGAAATGAACAGCGGCAAAAGCTTTCCTGACAAAATTGTTTTCAATGCTGAGAAACGTAAGAGCTGCGCTGGTGGTGAGAATGTGCTTTAAGCAGCTCGCATGCCAGGGGCGCGTCAGCATACGGTCGGATACGTTGTTCTGTTACTCTAAAACGGCTAGCAGAACTTTTACATTTTTTTACATTCTGAACGCAAGCAACGTCAAAATAATACTTATTCTTCATACAATTCTTGATTATCCAAAAGGTTGAATATTTCATTTTCTTTTGATGCCGTTTGTTCATCAGACATTTTCTTTCTGTAACGCAGTTCTTGCACGACGCGTGAACCTACAGTGTCCAAAATTCTTGTTCCCTAAAGATGAAGTGAAATTAATGTGACCCAAGGGTATACTAGGGACAGAAACATTCAGAAGGAAATCCTTCGAAGTCGCAACTTTTCACCTGCCGCGCTGTATTCGCAGAGGCGGTGTGGTACTGCGGGGCTTCGGTTTGACCAATTCCATACCTCTTATTCATCGAAACCTTTCGAGAATTCGTCGCTGCATTTTTGCATAGCTTGTGGATGTTCGCGGACATTCTAGTTGTACTTTGACATAGCAAACGCTGATTTGAAATTTTGTAATGACATTCATTACGCCCATTAAGGTTCACAAGTTTTGTCTACAAGGGTTTAATGATTGAATTGCTTTTCAAATGGTTTTTATATGTTATAAGGCAATTTGCTCATGAGTGGCAATTTAATATAGCCCAACAACTCTTCAGTCTTTACCTTACATAATTTAATTCTTTTTAAAATGTGCGGCTTCTAGGTATGGAGCTCCTCTAAAATGCTGAGGGAACTTGCCATGACACATGCGTTACTGCGCAAATCTGGCCGATGACGGCGTCGATTTTGGAGTGGATGAGAATAAAACGTTTAAAAAGCATGAATGTTAACTTGAACTCGTAGGTGTCATTTCCTTAGAGTGGCTCTAGCGTAAAAAGGATCTACGGCACAATCCGTGACCACGCGGAGTGTGTGGAGTGACACTAACGAGCTAGAGAACAGCAGGCATCTCAGCGCTGGAAAGTGGACCGCCGTTTGACCAGAGTCGCACCCACGGAAAATAACCAGATTATTATACTATAAAAGTGTTGCGGTGTGACAGTTTTTACGAACCATCACGTCCTCTGCTCTGCTACACACGCAACGTCTTCCCCTCCAGTGAAGCTTTAGTTGATGTAGGGATTATGTGAAGCTCTGCGTAGCAACCGCACTAACGGAGCTACAGAAGTGGCCAGAAAAGGGATGTTTGTCACCGTACGCATCACGACACAGTCTCTAGCGCTCTGCAGTTTGGTTCAATGGTAACCTTTTAACGACTTATTTCGCGGAGAAACTTCTTCATTGTATCTGTATTTCAAAATACTCAAATTAGCAAAACCAGTTTCTATTTCCCTGCCTTAATCTTGATCTTCTGCTAGAGAATGTTTTCTTTCAAATATTGCGTGTGAATTTTTTGTGAAAAAACACCAGAGTTAGGAATATTTTTCTATAAAATTAAGTGCACGCTTGTGCAACGCATTTAAATGAAATGGGTCAAACATGAAGTAAGTAAACTTTCCCAACTTCGTTTCATATTTTCATTCATTTCATGAGATATTTGTACGTTTCTATTCATTCCCACCTGGCTGCACAAGCCGTTTGGTATGCATCTATGCAGCAAACAAAAATTGTCATTTAATTTTCCTTCTATTGTTTGAGTATCAATCAGATATATTTACGAACAAGATGGCTTGCCCGTTCGCCGAATTTCATATTTTTATACTTTGTCTTTACTCGCAAATTGCTCATTTTTACAGTCAGAACAATGAATGCGTGTGTACCGAAGAGAGAGGGGCAAAAAGATGTAGAAGCTCTATAAAACAGAAGAGATCGTTGCGTATGGACACACAGAGCAGAACTCCATCGCGGTCAAAACGAGAGGGACACCAAAGTAAACAGAACGCAGCGGCAGGCTGTTAAGGCCAGGACTTCCCAGTGAACTTAAAGGAGGCTTGTGAACAAAAATTGACGATGAAATGACAAAGACTTGTGACGTTAGAAAATTTCCAGGTAAAACTGATCAAATGTTCGAAATAGTTATATAGTGTGAACTGATATGTCAACAATTGAGTGTGTGTACATTATTTCTGTAGGTTCTTTACCATAGATCATCAAAGAAACTATGAAACAAAACACGTAAGTACTATTTACCATATTTATACATACGTATGTATATACATACTATGCACATCGACTGATAAAGCATACGGACGTAAGCACACAAACTCAATACCAAGATTTTCCATGTTGATATTTCACAGGCGCTTTTATTTCCGTGGCAGATAGCAGCTCACGCATTTGTCGAGCTCCACAGACGTTATGAATGATCTAGTTTCACCAGAGCGGTAAAATTCCTCAGTATTATTTAACTACAGTCATTTTACGCCTACCATGATCAACATTATGCCAGGAAAATAAGTCGCTGCGAACTATTTTGCCCACACAATCATAAATAATCGGGTAATAAAAGTGAGTTCCAATAAGCTCGAGGAATCTATGGCCTCATATGTGACAGCCTAATATTTATTTCAGCCGTGCCCCAATTGCCGGCGGTAACCGTACGCTGATCCTGATATTGATGGGCTTGCTACAATGGCTGAGGCAGGCCGCGATCGTGGCGCTGTAGCTGACGTCTGAAGAAATGAGAGCCTTCCAGTGACAGAATGGCGGCATCGCTCTCTTGCGGCCAGCCTTTCTGCCTTCCAGCCTCCGTGAGCCCTGGGCCGGTGTGCGGGGCAATCAGGTGCTGCGTTCCGCTCACAGAATGTTCCCTTTGCGTTGCCTGTCCGTGTGGCAGTTCTTGGTTCTCGAGAGAACACACAAAACCAATGGAGAAATTGCTGCTTGTTCACACGCTTGCTCACGGTAGGTATAAATAAAGGAAAATTAGTGTCTTTTATAGTGCAGTCGAAGGCAACTATGAATAGGAGTAGTTCGCGACGCTGGAGTGAGAGATGGCAGTTTTGCGACTCCACTTTTCACTGCCATGTAATATGCAATGATAGCGTTAGAGGTATAAAATTAATTTAAGGAATGCAAACCTTGGGAACCCCTTGTTTGCCGTTATCAAAGAGGAAAAAGATGATAGTGTTAATGAAGAAAGGAATTTCTTCGTAAGTTCTATTCTGTTCAACCCACGTGGTGTGCATGCAGTTAGCAGCACAGGGCTGATTGTGGCACAGTATTTCATCGCATTTGTATGTATAAGAACTCGTGACTTATTTGCAGAACATTCTGGTACCATCAGCAACCAAAATAGCTCCTTAGTGTAGGCTGCGACCAAATGCTGAAATGAAGGTCCCGATAAGGCCTAAGTGTTGATTTTATTCGAATATATCAAATCAAAAGCTCTTTTCAAATGTCTGTCATTAAATCAGAAAACAAGAGACTCGGAAATGAATTGTGACGCTTTTCCCTTGAGTCACGCACAGCCTGGCCGTGATATCCTCAACTCAAACACCGCCATGGCTACGGAAGGTGGCGGGGACTGGTGAACTATGACAGGAGACAGGATCAAACATTTGTTAAGCATTTGTTAAGAGTCAAGAGGAGTCATAAGTTACTTGAACATAGCACTTCAAGGAACAAACAGCGAGATGAATAGCAAGGCAGCGCCACACGCACCGAGCAGCGCCATTCACTGCCTTCAACTAGGCGGCATGGAAGTACAATGCAGAACGGGCTCTTGCCTCGCACCGTCAGCAGATCCTCTGCTCCACAGGGGGGCTTGTGTGTGCTGTGTGTGGTGGTGGTTGTGTTGTTACTGTATGTGTGGTGGCGTTACTGTATGTGTGGTGGTGTTACTGTATGTGTGGTGGTGTTACTGTATGTGTGGTGGTGTTGGTGTGTGAGTGGCGGTGGTGTTAAAGTATGTGTTGTGGTGTTGGTGTGTGTGTGTGTGTGTGTGTGTGATGTTGTGACTGTGTGTGGTGGTGTTGGTGTGTGGTGGTGTCGGTCGCTCCAACACGCTTTTTATAACTTGTACGTTCTTTTGAAAAGCGCTCTTCAAAACCTCCGTGAAATCTCTTACATAGCTATTGAAAGTCGAGTGTTTTTCAATTCGATCATAACAGAATGACAACGTGGATTTTTAACTCTGTCATCAGGGATGGTGAAGTTAATATATTTCAACCTCTTGGCTTCAAAATTGTAGCTACCTAGCAAATCATGCATTGTCTGTTGTCTTAGTGATGTCTTCTGTGTGCTATTGTGTGTGGTAGACTGTACAATTTTACCTAATCAAGCATACTTATACTCTTGCAAGCAACTTGGTTATAGTTTCAAAATATGCATAACCGCTTTATGTTGTCTAGTTTACACAACATCGACGATGGACGGTGGATGGGAGCGCTGCAACTACAATCGAAGATGATTTATTTTGTTTTCAAGTGTTTTCCGTTTTCGCTCGTTTGCGAGGATTTGTTAGTGCGTGTAAACATCTGAGGTGAATCACATTTGAAAATTCTCTGTAAGTCATTTACTGTGAAGGCCTAATGTAATTCCATGTTCTCATTTATTTCAAGCGAGCAGTCTTTCTGCGTAATATTGATGGAATTTTTTTTTCCAGTTTTTCCTCTTCCGAAGGTGAAGTCAGTGAAACAAGTTCGTTCAGCGTCTAGGACCGAGTCCGCTGTGAGTCCACACGATCTAGAGCAGAGGTTCTTAGCCAGGGGTTTATTTACCTTCAGGGGATGGAAAAATTATATAGTCGGGGGTAAATAATTGAAGTACATGATTATTTAAAAAATAATTCAATTAAATCTAATTTTGTAAAATGATAGAGAATGCAAAGAAAGCGTGTGTGTTATGTACTGGAGAAGGGGGTAAATGGAGATATACATAAAAGCCGAGGGGGTCAATGATGGAGGAAGGGTTGAGAATGGCTGGTCTTGAGCGAAGTCTCAGAGTGCCTGCCACCCGTACCTCATCAGTGCATTGCGCATTTAACTCTTCAACATAAACAAGCCATCATTAAGTTGTTTAAGCATTTCTAGCCTTATCCTTTCTTTCTCAACGATAGGAATATGATGCACTTCAAACAAATTAATCTCGTTACATACCCGCCGTTTGACGCTTCACATGTACTGCATTTATCAAATAATGGCAAATGACTATTGCATTAGAATACGATTTTACACCTCAAAATTAGATTTATTAAAGGTTTGAGTTATGTTAAATTTATGTAGGAGGGAGAAAGTCAGAGTTGAAATAAACTTGTGGAGATTGACTCATGCAATTGTGGCTTACCAATTACATATTGTTGAAAAGTGATCCACATATAGCATTTTTCGAACAATTCTGCCTCTTCTAGTGTTTATAAACAGCAACGACTTCAAAGCGTCGATTCTCGTCATGAAGAGATATTGCTGCTTTGTAGAAAAAAGTGCGTCCTGTTTTGCAAAGAAAACCTAACGGGATCAAGATTCATTGTAAGCAAATGCATTTCGTGTACAATAGCGACTGGCTATTGTACCTGGTGAGTGAGCACACATGTAGTGTGTTGAGTGAGCACACACCGTGAGCACACATGTAGTGCGTTGAGTGAGCACACACCGTGAGCACACATGTAGTGTGTTGAGTGAGCACACACCGTGAGCACACACCGTGGGCACACCTGTAGTGTGTTGAGTGAGCACACACCGTGAGCACACGTGTAGTGTGTTGAGTGAGCACACAGCGTGAGCACACATGTAGTGTGTTGAGTGAGCACACACCGTGAGCACACATCGTGAGCACACACCGTGGGCACACCTGTAATGTGTTGAGTGTGCACACACCGTGAGCACACCTGTAGTGTGTTGAGTGAGCACACAGCGTGAGTACACATGTAGTGTGTTGAGTGAGCACACACCGTGAGCACACATCGTGAGCACACACCGTGGGCACACCTGTAGTGTGTTGAGTGAGCACACACCGTGAGCACACGTGTAGTGTGTTGAGTGAGCACACAGCGTGAGCACACATGTAGTGTGTTGAGTGAGCACACACCGTGAGCACATATCGTGAGCACACACCGTGGGCACACCTGTAGTGTGTTGAGTGAGCACACACCGTGAGCACACGTGTAGTGTGTTGAGTGAGCACACACCGTGAGCACACACCGTGAGCACACCTGTAGTGTGTTGAGTGAGCACACAGCGTGAGCACACATGTAGTGTGTTGAGTGAGCACACACCGTGAGCACACATCGTGAGCACACACCGTGGGCACACCTGTAGTGTGTTGAGTGAGCAC
>JACJUY010008581.1:0-10420 GCA_014220935.1 Platorchestia sp. MABIK | reverse complement strand
CACACCGTGAGCACACACCGTGGGCACACCTGTAGTGTGTTGAGTGAGTACACACCGTGAGCACACCTGTAGTGTGTTGAGTGAGCACACACCGTGAGCACACGTGTAGTGTGTTGAGTGAGCACACACCGTGAGCACACCTGTAGTGTGTTGAGTGAGCACACAGCGTGAGAACACATGTAGTGTGTTGAGTGAGCACACACCGTGAGCACACATCGTGAGCACACACCGTGGGCACACCTGTAGTGTGTTGAGTGAGCACACACCGTGGGCACACCTGTAGTGTGTTGAGTGAGCACACACCGTGAGCACACGTGTAGTGTGTTGAGTGAGCACACACCGTGAGCACACACCGTGAGCACACCTGTTGTGTGTTGAGTGAGCACACACCGTGAGCACACGTGTAGTGTGTTGAGTGAGCACACACCGTGAGCACACAGCGTGAGCACACGTGTAGTGTGTTGAGTGAGCACACAGCGTGAGCACACATGTAGTACGCGCTCTGTAGCGTTTTGACTCCGCACCGACACCGTTGTATCGATGAATCTCAAACTTAATCTTGACCGTCAGGAGTGAACTTTAAATGCTTGAAATATCGTACTTCTGATCTCGCTGTTTTGTTTACGTACGCACAGAACTAACACGTTGCTGGCGATATGACTCACCGGTGGGCGGTGCTTAAATACTTCCTGCTGCGAAACGACCCTACGATGGGTCGTTTGTAAAAGTTTTAACAACCTATTCAAATTAATGGTTTTTGATGAACTCGGTAAATATTTAGTATTTGTAAAATTGTAAACAATTTTGACTTTAAATTTCAGCTGAATACTGAGCTTCAGTTTAACCCGTCGCATTGAACATGTTAAGGAATGTTTGAGCTCCGTAGCTCCGCCGTCTGGTCATCGTCTCCCGCACGCCTGAAGAGCTGCCGGCGTCAGTGGGTTGGGCCTGACAATTCTTGGCTAGCGTTTGATGTGAAACGAAAATCTTTCGAGATATCAGTAAAATGTTTCATCGCATAGATTTTATTTTGCTCATTGAACGTAGTTGAATTATTCTCTTGTTTATGTTCCGGCGACATTGGTAAATATGTAAATGTTTCATTTAATTTTTTCAACGCTCGTGTAGATTGTACAGATGTCCTCGCAATTGAATTCCTACGACTGTGTTTACAGACATGCCTTCTCAACCCTTTATATTTGCGAGAAATGATTTGAAGCGCTTTCAAGAAAAATACTGAAGCCGTTGTCTTAGGAACGGTTTCCATTGAAGCGTTTATATATTAAAAATCGTAGTTTAATAAAGTAGGATGATATAAATCAGGCGTGAAGAAATTAGTTTTGAATTTCTGAAAACTATACTCCAAGAGCATCAGCGACATACGTATTACTCGCCATCGTCAAGGAACTGCAAACCAGCGACGAGGTCACACAGAGGTGAAAATTTAAGCTTTTATCAAATTTTGACCTCACAAAAACAGTCTTCGCTTAAAATTTTATGAATGCTTTAGTTTTCATCGCATCAGAATTTTATTGCAAAGATATAACCCAAACTGAAATGTTTCAACCTTCGGTACGTTTAATAAATTCGTCTTTTTTAGTCATTTTAGTTAGCCTAGGAAGAATGAAGGGCTCGAAAGGTGTGTCGGTAAAGTTCTTCTAACAGATGAGTGGGATTTTCCTCGTATTTAATTTACAGATTTTCAGGGCATTCAGGCATTGGTTTCAGCCAGCGGCAGAGTTGCCGTACGATTGGCGACTAATTGATCTGAACATCATGCTTCATTTAAAGTGAAACGTTTGTACTGATTCACATACAAGAGCCAGAAATCAACGTCTCGCGTTATCAGACGCCTTCGTAGACTTTGAGGCACGAGCCTTCTGTGTTTTGCTGGAACAAAGAACAACACGCCAGCCATTTTGTTGTAGGGCGGCATCCGTTAATTTGAGCATTTGATTTTGTCAGGCAAATGAAACACGTTCAGAGGACAAAATTTATCGACAAAATTGAGAATCTGCAATGGATTTTCGGGAGAGAGAACACTGCCCCAGCGAGCTGCCAGCGTTCTCTCGGCGTCCCTCCGACTCGGAGAGGGAACTGCCGTCAGGTCCAGTTCTGAAGGCGTCATTTCGCGGACACTTGACCAAGAGTTTACAAACACTACTTTCTTTGAAAGAAAAATATCGACATACAAGCTTTATTTCGGCCCTTTCTCTCTTCTATGCCTTCCCTCAGATATGCGTGACGCACTCTCTCGTAATCATTTCTTGGCGATGTAAGACTAAGGTACGGCAAACGACTGAGCTCAACTAACGGAAAGAAATTCTAATGCATGAGAGGGCTCTACGGCTAAAACGATTTTTTAAAATTTTTTTTAAAGGATATCTCCATTTTAAAAATTCATGTCACATATTCTTCAAAATTAACGCTGTCAACGTCCATCACTTGAGGAGCCGCGGCTCAGCCTGGAGTCGAACGCTGGAGTCGCTCACAGAAATGAAGCAGCAGAGTTTTCAACATCCCGCCTGTCGCGTGCACCGGAACGTTGTCGTCTATGTACAGTTTTTGAAAATCTGCCCTCGTGTAGAACTACTCGAAAACTCAATGAGGTTAAAACGCCAATGTTCACAAAGACATCGTTCAAGATGGCGGCGGGACTGGCGGTCTGCTGGGTATTTTAGCTCAACAAACGAGTCGATGACGGCAGGAGTTAAGTCAGATGACGGACAAAAGGTCGTCAGTAGAGCATGTTAGCAAGCAGTCGGAAAAAAGTTGGATTTCATGAATACCTTGAAAAATGAGTTAGGGTTAATGTCAATGCACTATAATTTCATTTCAATATAGAGATGGTGTGTACAGATACATTAGCAGCAGTAGCAGCAGCGGCGGCAGCAGCAACAGTAACAACAGTAACAACACGATGTAGCAACAACAAGAGCCAACACAATTGTCTCATTGGCTTCACGAAAGTCACAATAGGAGCTCCACGAAATGAGTTTGCCTTACAATGATTTAACGCAAGTATTTTAATATTTCCCTAAGTATTTAAAATGCAACTCTAGTTAATTATTATAATAATTAACAAAGGATCAGTTGACTAGACTAATTAAATGTCAATAAGATCGTCAGGAGCTAGCACGAGTCTACATGGAGCTAATGTTATCGATTAAAAAACTCTTAAACTACGTTGGCACTAATATTTACAAAGAACTTAGGTCTATAAAAAAGCTATATTTCTCATTAACATTATTATTGTTATCATCATTTGAGTATATTGAAATACTGTTGAGTTGTCACAATTGGCACATGACTTGCACTTGAACCGATAAATCTTAAAACATCGACTTAAAAAAAGAAAGACAAGGAAGAAAAAGTGCTTAACTCGCATTAAATTTATAGTTATAACTTCACAACTGGAACACATGAAAGCTCTATCTACCACATCCTACTTGTCAATACCGACCACCAATGAGAGAAGGGCAGCACATCGCTCCACGGAGGTTCCCTGCTGCTGTGCAGGCTCCGCCCCCACTCCGACTTACCCACACTCGCAATATTTGCGCAGGCTTGGCACAGCGCGCCCCGGTGGGAAAGATATAAATAATTTCCCGATACGCTTCACACCCGAGCCTTTGAAGTACAACAATCTAGCGCGCGACTCGAGGCCGGAAATTCATTGCGAGCTTCCAAAACCCAGCGCGTCGGAAAAGGATAAATGAAAGCTGCTCTCGCACAACCCGGGCCATAAGCGGTGGCCAGAGCGGCCTCTCTCTGTCCTTATCCGCAAATTCTATTTGTTCCTGGAAATGGAATTTGACCATAAAAACTTTTCACTGCCTGGCAGGGTTGGCAGGGACAGAGTGGTCTTTATGGTGAAACATTTCTTGAAAAAGAGGCAATTTTAGGATGATGGCCAGAAAAAAGACCGCTCTGGAAACAGTGCGCCGGTGCCCGGAGCGCTTAACTTTAATGAAGTTGTAATTAATATGAGAAAACTAACGTCAATGAACCAGAGACTAACTTTATTTACGAGCTTTGTTTTGATAAAACGATGTTCATAAACGTGGGGAGTCACACAAATATTCCAGAGTCGTTCCAGCTTAATCTAAACAGGATTCTATACATTGGATTGTTACAACAAAACTACATGCTGCACTTTTTTGCAAAAATAAAAATAAAATTTGAACCAAGCAGAGAAGTACTCTTTGATCTTTAAACGCACTACTTTTTCAAAAAAGCTTGAGGC
Source organism: Platorchestia sp. MABIK (assembly GCA_014220935.1). NCBI lineage: Eukaryota > Metazoa > Arthropoda > Malacostraca > Amphipoda > Talitridae > Platorchestia > Platorchestia sp. MABIK. The sequence continues at coordinate 6,174 of JACJUY010008581.1, read as the reverse complement.
GGAGCACGTACTGGATGTCGTAGTCTATGTCTTCTATATACTTTATTATCTTCTTTAAAACTACTGAAATTTCAGGCGCTTAAATTAGAGCAAAGTTTTCCAGTTACTGCATAAACTACTAAAAAAATGAAGTTTCCACCTCGACTGAGTAACGCAATAGTTTTTTTCTTGTAGGATTGCGATTAATGCATGAAATATGCTGCTGACAAATTTGGAAATAACTTTTCTAAAAATGATCTATAGTAGATGTCAATGTAGTGAACTAAGCATCAGTGTTTTACAATCAAAGTTTGATGCGTCTAAGAGATGTTTACGTCTTGCTGCAAACCTTTTTTTGGCACACAGTGTCTAACTGAACCTTTTTGCATAGACTCGGCTTGCACTGCCAAGTCCTCACAAAACACGACGAGGTGGACAGCGTTCTGTGCCGTATTAGGCAGGACTAGGCAGACCATCGAAGAAAATTTGGAAGTGCTAGAGAGAGAAAATAATCATTACAATTCAGAAGTACTTCAGACAGGCAATAATCTTGAACTGTTCATGACGCAATACTGAAACTGCCGGCGGTATTTACCCTGCACCCACAGCCACTGATGCGACCTGCGTGTCTCAGGCCGTACAACTCACGACGTGCGCGTGCAGCGACCAGGTAGGTTGTAGGTAAAAAATTAATACATTCTGACGTGACCGGTCTCAACTCACTTTAATGCTGTACTTTGACACTCAGCTATTCCTCAGTACTTTGACACCCAGCTATTACTCAGTACTTTGACACTCAGCTATTACTCAGTACTTTGGCACTCTGTTTTCGTTAGCGAACATCATGCAGAAAGTTTTCCATTTACGGAGCAATGAGAGAAGGGAAAGCCGTGCGAGGTATTTGCTGCACGCAGCCACAGGCTCGTCTAATTGGATGTTCAGGTCTGCAGAACAGGAGCTCCGTCTCGCTGTAGCCTTCATTTCCTCCATCAATGAGTGTGCTGCGCCGTTTGCACGCGCGCCCTTCCCTAGAATTACAAGGAATATTGTAGACTAACCAACTGGGTCATGAACGTCAAAATGAACAAATTCACACCAGATTTAATGAAATTAAAACAGGATTGCTAATATAAACTGCTTAATTTTTAATGATAACATTTTTGAACAGCCTAAAGAAGTCGCTTTTTATGTATATCGTGATCCGTGTTTGGACTCACAAATTTGGCAACTAAAATGACGGGAGGCCCACAAACGGTGCCCCCCAATATCGGCTTGAATGGGGAGGAGCTCAGAAGTTGATGCAATCGATGCTCATGAAGTTCATTATAAATTATAAGCCCCTGAGGCCGAGTCACAGAGTAGTCAATTAAAGCGAGTAAGGCAAATTAAATAAAATTCAACCATTGATAGCTGCCATACTTGAAGGATGAGATGAGCCCCAATTGGAAGAGTTGCAGGTCCTTGGCTCCTGATGATAGCCTGGAGCTTCTGTCTAGTTTTTGCCTATTTTTCAGGCTCAGAAACTCGGAAGGCCGTTCATTTAGCGAAACCTAAGAGCAATGTCGATAATAATAAGAAAATACTATAAAACAATTTTTTCAGAAAAATCACCCGACAGTCACCCTGCCCCGCAAATAGTCATGCGAACAAAGGAGGGAGGAGAAAGTCTCGAAGGTCAAGTTTAGTTTCAGGCAAGCCCTGCCTGGAGGAACGCTAAAAATCTACGGAATATGAACCTCATGCTTCAATATTTCTTTGAGTACGCGGGTTATTGTCAGGTGAAATGGATGCGTATTGCTGTTCCTATAATTTACATTTATCATCAGTCAACTTAACGCTAAAGTCCACCATAAAAATACTTAGGCGAACTTATATATTAGAATTAATTATAAATCTCAATGTCGGAAGCCATTGATCGTTTCCTAAGCGCACTAAAGCGCCTCCTATTTTCAATAGGTTTGACATTCTGATGAGATATTCCTCGCAGCTAAAGCGTCCGTCGGACGAACTGGACTGAGTAATGACAGGCGTCAAGATACAAAACATGGTATCAAGTCTGAGGCAGGAACTGCCTTCTTGTTCCCCTGATACTAAACTTATTTATTACGAAGTCGTCATCTGCTGACGCCGGCGTTCAGCAGAGCTGAAACTTTTAATGGAGGCACATACTCGTATGAGTATGATGGCTCTTGTTGAAATAGTATGAAACAAATTTTTTGCTAAGTACCTCTTTGTAACGAACTAGTTTATGCTTTACATCAGTTACAGAATGTCGACAGATCTGATCAACCTTGTGAATAACACACTTTCGAAAATCGCACAGTAGAAATATTATGAGAAATACAGTAGATGGTGACGCTATTCGTACGCTAAGCAGGGTTGAATACTTCGGCTTTTTTAATTTTAATGCTCGTCCAATTCTAGACTCTGTATATGTAATTATGTACTTGAAAATATATCTAGAACTCAGTTTTCAAAACGACAAATTTAAATAGACAAAATTGAAATTTGTTCTGTAGAAAACAAAATTGACGTAAACGCTTAACAATAGAATGTAATAACAGGACTCAAAATCAGTGGCGTGGTTTTTTACCTTGTCAACTGCTAACGTTTTCTTACATATTTTAATTGAGCTTTAACTCGTGTTTACTGAAATGTTGGGCTACACATCACGGGCTTCAGTGGAGACATATTGCAATTCTTGAACATTTTCTGAGCCCAGCCATGCATCCGAAGTTTCAATTTTTGCCTTTTGTTTCCAAGTGAATTCAAGTCTGATACCAATCAAATGCTGTGTTGAAACAAAAAGTTTCATGTCCGCAGAGCCAAGCAATTGAAGATACAGGCATTTGTTAGGAATCAACATCGTTCTTTATTGACAATTATTTCCCAAGCTCGAGATTTTTGGGCGATTATTCAAGTTTTCCGTTCATTGTATAGATGTGGTGCTCAACTTTCTTAACACCTTTGAATGCAATCAAATTACCATTGCCACTCGAGCTGAAGCAGCCCCGCAGCACCCAGGTAAAAGAGAGAGATCAGCCACAATTCTTCACTCTACCCAGGTGTCTAAAATGGGCACCGGCTTGACCGGGTAACCGCCATTGTGTCCTGGTGTTAGTTATAAGGCATGTGAAAAAATAGTGTACAAGATGATATCTATCAGGATTGATGGGAATAAAGAAACCTTTTTCACTCTGCGACAGGCCCAGCCTGAGCACAGTTTTTGTGCCAGCCTGGACGCCCTCCTGAGCAACACAGGCGTTGCTGAGCGCCTTGGTGACGTGTTGTGCGGTCGAGCTAGGGAGAGTTGAGCTGCTTAAATGGTGATGTTGGTATTACGAGACATGTGTGGGTCAATCATTCAAAGTCCACCATAGAAGTACGTGGAAGAGTTAAAAATAAATGAAATAAATAATGTCGTTTCTTCCCCAGAACACTTATGACCGAACCATTCTTCTGTTACACTGAAATTAACCACATGACTTAAGTGAAGATTGATGACATTATTATTTGAACTTTTAAAATACATTTGTCGATTGGTATTCGTGAAATCACACCACTTAAAATAAATGAAATTCTTCATAACTGCTCCAATCCCACACATTTGGATAAAATTTCTCAATTGCTTGAATATTTTATCGGTTGTTTGGTTGGCGTGAAGTTCCTCCTCAATTTATTACATAAGAATTTCACTCTAAAAACTGAGTCTTGAGTTATATTTTATGGTTTCATAATTTATGAACAGCTTTGAATTACACAAGCACTAAATTGAAAAAAATTGCTAAAAATATTGATCACCGGCGAGTGAACGAATAATCTCGACACCATCTGCACATGCGCGGCCGAGGAAAAAGATTGCTGAAGACATCGCTCAACTCGCCATACACAGTCGGATGACGTCCACATTAAACTACTTCACTAAACAATAAACTATATTCAAGATTATTACATGATTTAGAACTAACTCGTTTATACAAGTGATTAGAAAAGCGTCATCATTTCCCAAGTTTATATTTATCCTTGACAAAAATTTTGGCAGCCGTCAAGTAAAATCAGATCGGGTCACAGAATGTAAAGGCTTAGAAGAAAGGTTTAGGAAAATTTGCATTTGCAAAGCGTGAGGGATCAGCCTGGGCCGCGTGAGACACAACATTTAGAGTCTTTGGTGAGATTGGCGAATCTGAGCAATTCTCCTCCCCTCAGGAAGCATCGGAGAAAATTCTGAATTTCTCTGTTTACAGCCACGACCGTAGCTCACTGGTTACAACATAGTTTTTTTGTTCGCACTTGTAATTTTTGGCTACTGTAGTCCGCTGCTGCAAATTTCTCCGTAAGTTTGGACGTTGGAGTAGTCGACGAAATTGTTTACAAATTTATTCTGAGCCAGTATTGATAAGAAGTTGTCTTTGCTTTGCTTCCAGAGAAATGAATTTTCTTTAGATGGATCTCGCTGCAGGAAAAAATTGTAAAATTTGATTTTAAAAATAACACAAGTATTCTTCCTTTGGGATCAATCGAGTAACACGAACGAGAAGTCCTCCATTCCCAACCTCCCAAGTGTCGAATTGAATGCCGAAATTGTTATTATTTTATTGCCTTTCGCTTGTTATTTCATCACTCGGAGAGCTCGTGTTTGTAATTTGACTCAGCATAATTCACATTTCAAGCCACTGGCATACAGGCGTGAAACCAAAGATTTTTTAGTCCAATACACAAAGTTAGTCTTCACGTGACGTTTTCGTAGGGTTTAAACACAATACACGACGTGATTGGAGAAGGGCAGCAGCGCCCTCTAGCGATATACTCGCACGACATCTCCATAGCCCCGGCATCTGTACACGCATGTGTTTACTTCTAAGAAACCCTGAGAGCCAAATTTTGTGATCCATGACTTGAAACACACTTTATATTTGAGATGGATAGATTGTAATGATTCAACTTAGCTGATTCGTTCCCTCTCTGGAATATTGGCTATGGTGCAGGATCTGCATCAAATGCCTCATGAATAACTCGGGCGACGTGAGGGGGCCCAATAAGTTTGTGTGTTACGACCCTCGTAACGCAAGAGCCGTCACGAGTTGTGGCTGTATATTGGGCTCGTGTTCTACGGCTGCCAAAAAGTTTGCACAGGATGGAAGTTTGTAAACTTAATATCCATAGAAGAACAACATCCACAACGGCAGTGAGGGTCGAGCGGCGGCGGTAAAAAAGTTGTAGAAGAGACTCGCATAATCAACTCGATGTTGGGCGATTGTTTTTGATGAATCAATAAAAACATGGTAATTGGTGTGATGAACGTGGGTAACCCTTCCAAAAGTTTATTATAAATCTTTGTAGATAAAACGAAAAAGGACTGCAATACAATACGAAAAGTTTTTTTCGGCTTTTTCATTCACAAGCCAGAAGACTAAAGTTAGCTACATCCATTCTCAAACGCTTGTATTATTGTGCTGACGGATGAAAACTATCGGAACCAAGGGAGGGTTTCATTACTAAATTTTCTATTGCATTATTTCAATTGTCTATCGAGCGCTCCGTGGACTTTTTCACACTAACTTTCTGAAGTCCGCCCAACTTTCTAAAGTCCGCCCTCGACCAAAACTGCCAAGACAAAAACAACACCGAAGTCATAGATATAACATAGTTCATTACAAATCCGACTTAAATTGAAGGGAAATGAACCTCATAAAACGCTAGAGACAACACCGACAGCTGAAGGAAATGCGACACAGGAAGAGCAGAGCGGGAATTTATTTCTTGGTCAGCCACCTCACTAACGCCTGCAGCGCAGGCCTAAAGAAGCCTAGCCCTTAGCCTTCAAACTGACGCTTCGTCAGTGGGCCTTGGGATTTGAGAAAATCACCTAATTTCCATGGTACAAGGAAAATTGCGCTCCCTGATAAAGGTCATCGCTTTTGAGGAACAATAACAGCAGTAAAACAAAGGAATATTTCAGATCGACATCACCAGAGGCGTGCTCACGCTCGATATCTTGAGCGACGATTGAGAATATGTTTGTTATTGAGGAGCTGAACGAGTAGCTTCAGAGCGAGCTTGGGTCTTGCTCCCTTCGAGTCGGAAGCTGCAGTGAGGTTAGTTAAGAAGTCTGCTACGGATACATGCTCCTACACATGCGTAGAGCAGCGTATACATGCTACTACACATGCGTAGAGCAGCGTATACATGCTACTA
>JACJUY010008580.1:18252-35750 GCA_014220935.1 Platorchestia sp. MABIK | reverse complement strand
ATTTGAAAAACCAATGCTTAAGATCATATGTATCAGGCTTGATTGGAAATAAAACATCCTAAGATGCCGATGTTTGTTTGTTTGTAGGCCGACCCTCGGGCATAACTGTCAAATACTCACTCTCAGCACCAGCCATCGTGCTCTCGTCAGAATTTACTGTAAAAAATCGTCTTTGTTGTTCTCAGGGGCTTCAGCATAGTGTGCCTCGCGCTTGTCACGCCCATTACCGTTCCTGTTAAAATTTGCCCTATATTCAAGAGCAAAACGTCCTAGTTGTGCACATGTATAACAGGTTCTACTGTCAAGCTTGGTTTGCTCGGACCGCTGAGCTTGTTACATGTAGTATTTACGTGTCCTGAACTATGACATAGTGAACAGTATGGAGTTTGTCTTGTTTTTGGTTCCAAAATTATTCGGAGGTTGTCTCGAGTTCTCCACTCAAGCCTCTTTACACTCGAGTGACCCTAAAGCTCTGTCGCTCTACTGGATCTAGAATACCTACAATTTCGGAACCAGAGTATGGGAAACGGTCTGCGCCCCGGAAAACGACGATTACTGTGCTGAATGGTGTAAAAGACATCCTCAAAGTATTCCTGCACGTCACTATCCATCTCGTTAGGCACGTCCACTAGAAAGGTCTTTTTAGCCAAGTACTCTGCACCAGTCTTTGCCTGCACAATAATCGGTTTACTCTCCGGATGATTATCATACTGCTGAAACTATCCGGGCTAGTAACTCTTCAGAGGTGAGGAACGGTCGCGAGAAAACCTTTTTCGCGAAATTTTTGTCAAGCAAGGGGGCTAATATTGTCGTTGCTAAGCTAAAGACGATTAAATCCACGGCGAACTTTGCTAGCTCGTTCGCGTTCGCACTAGCGACAACATAGGAATGTCTCTGAAATGCAACGTCCGAACTACACCTTTTTCTCTTTAAATTAATCTAAGTCGAGTTCAATTTAACCCAAGTCAAGTTAAATTTAATCCAAGTCAAGTTAAATTTAATCCAAGTCAAGTTCAAATTAATCCAAGTCAAGTTCAAATTAATCCAAGTCAAGTTCAAATTAATCCAAGTCAAGATCAAATTAACCCAAGTCAAGTTCAAATTAATCCAAGTCAAGTTCAAATTAATCCAAGTCAAGTTCAAATTAATCCAAGTCAAGATCAAATTAACCCAAGTCAAGTTCAAATTAATCCAAGTCAAGATCAAATTAATCCAAGTCAAGTTCAAATTTATCCAAGTCAAGTTCAAATTAATCCAAGTCAAGTTCAAATTCATCCAAGTTAAGTTCAAATTAATCCAAGTCAAGTTCAAATTAATCCAACTTTTAGTTGAGTAAAGAATTGACACAATCACTCGTTAATTTGAGCGTTTTTTGTGTTCAATATGTATCTTTGGATGACATGAGAAAGAAAAACGTTTTTCCTTTCGGCAAGGAATACATAAAATTCCCGTAATATAACAACAAGCTGTCGTAAAATGTGGTAGGTATCCAGCATCAGGAGGCAGAGTGTGATCATCGACATCACTGGCAGCCCATCGAGCAGACGCTCCTACTACAAAGTTTAGTGAATATGAATGCCAAATAATGGCTGGAGAATTCATCCTGCAATTAGGAATACACGAATTGGTAGATTTTTTATGACAAGTCAATAGCATGAAATATCAAACGATTTAAAAAAAGTTAATTCGATCTTACGATTCTCTAACAATCCCCAATTGTTGTTGGATTTTTTGGTGGTTTTAGATTACTTCAATGAAATTTTTCTCAATTAACTTCAAAGATTTCCACAACAATTTATACCATAGTATTATTTCTGCCATCAAAATGCGAAGGAGAAACGAGAATGCAAGAAACAAAACCGATGGTATATTACTCTAGTGGAACTCTCAAGGCATGTACAGCGTGCCATGAACAGTGTGTGCAGCGTGCCATGAACAGCGTGTGCAGCGTGCCATTAACAACGTGTGCAGCGTGCCATGAACAACGTGTGCAGCGTGCCATGAACAACATGTGCAGCGTGCCATGAACAACGTGTGCAGCGAGCCATGAACAACGTGTGCAGCGTGCCATGAACCACGTGTGCTGCGTGCCATGAACAACGTGTGCAGCGTGCCATGAACAATGTGTGCAGCGTGCCATGAACAACGTGTGCAGCGAGCCATGAACAACGTGCCATGCAGCGGTACTGCTCATAATGACACCTTTACACTTTTGTGCGACTGAACAAATGAGAAATTAGAATGGAAAAATTTGTGCAAGAAGGTAATGAGAGTCAGGTCAGTTCTATTCTCATTTAAAATAGCTACCCAACTTTCACTCATCACGTGCAAGTCATCATTAGTTATCAAATCGATAAAAAATGTTTTAATATTTGTTGTGCATTATTTTATAAATTTTTCTTTGGTAAAAATGGAACCTCGCTAGAGTTATGATGGAAGGTTATTTTGACCAAACGTTCTGTTTCTCGTAAAGGCTTTAAAGGTGAAGAGTAAGTTAATAAGTGCAAGTCTTACTGAGATTAATAGTGAAGATGAGCAACTGAATGGTTGTGAGGTGGTACGCACTGTGGATGTAATGACGGGTGTTCACTACCTGAGGCAACGCAGGAGCTGAGACCGGTGTCATAAGACCCGTGACTGCGAGTGGTGTGCGGTGGCGGGGCACCTGCTGGTTGGAATTCTTGCTCTGCTCACATTCTCTTCTCTTGTTGTTACTGCTGGTCATTTCTATGTCTTACTTTTTTATAATTATTGTTCACTTATTGTGGGTTATTCCACACTCGATCTACACATAACTTTGATTCTCATATACGCTAAATAAAAATGAAGAAAATCATACCAAGCAGCTTGTGTATTTGATACCGGAAGTTGACCTTGAAGATGAATTTTGAATTGATTTAGAAAGTGCGTCTTTTCTTTTCGGTCTGGCTCCAGTTGAGACTCCTAACGGAGATGACAGCATTCCAACAGAAGAAGTTGGCACATCGAGTGCAGACGCGTGTGTCAATAGAGACACGGTTGATTTCAGGCGCATCAATTAGATCGAAATTAATGCTGAAATAAATAAGTTCAAATTGGTGCTTTGAAACTTTTATTGTTGTTGAAATTATAGATTTGAAACTAGAGAGACTCCCAAATGTAGAAAAAAATGTGTACGTCAAAAAAGAGACCCATTGTTAATCTAGATTTTCAATATGGTGCTTGAAAGAATCCTCAATAGCTTCTACAAAATCGGATGGAGTCAGTATCGTGTCAACTTCAGAATTGTAAATTACTTTTAAAAAACAGAAGGCCCTTGAAGCAGAAGATGTACGTCCAAATTGCATGTTGTGCTTCCACGATTCCTTAAACTTTTGGACGATGACTATCGACGCCCCTTTAGACATCCCTCTAGGCCAAGGGTCTCCACACTATGGCACGCGGGCCACATCCAGCCCGTCACATAATTTCATCCGGCCCGCCACACAAATCCCAGTGGGTGGCCTTGAAAAAATAGTGACTGTACGAATGTCATCGCTGAATTAATTATTCAAAGCTGGGGCCTTCATTTTTTATTCCTTCGGCCCGCACGAATGCGGGAAATATATAATGGGGCCCTTACATTGAAAAGTTTGGAGACCCTTACTCTAGGCGGAGTCATCGGTTCCCTCTTGCTCGGTTTAATAGTTCATCTCAAAGTTAATCCACAGAATAGATATCAATTGAAATTTAACCTTGTATATAGGTGCAGCGTATTGATTATTATTCGTCAGTCAGTTTACGTAAGTGTACGCACATGAGCACGCTTTTGATGTGCATTTGCACCATACACACGGTACGCCAAATATGCTCCAGTAAATAAGTGTGAGGACACGCACATGGATTGCCCGTATTTGTCGTTTAAAAATATTTGTATTCATAAATCAAGATGAGTTTATTTACTGTGAAGAACTACACATAATAAAGGCTTTCCAATTACAATATAAAATTTCTACTTGTATTCTTAAATTTTCATAAAATTAACCTAGAGCTTTTATAGTACCATAATACCGCAATGACGCGTACAAGTATTGCTGAGTTGCTCAGCCTTAGGCCGCCTTCACACTGCGACCAAATGGTAATGTTTCGTCATAACCATCTACAGTTAGCTGTACTACTCGGTCTGTCAAGCGCTACGAAACCATCAGATTTCAGCCTTAGTTTAGGGTCAGTTTGGTCAAACTAAGGCTGAAATGTGATTGTTTTGTGGCTCTGGACAAACCGAGTAGTGCCGCTGACTGTAGATGATTATGACGAAACGTTCCCATTTGGCTTCCGTGTGACGGCGGCCTTACAGACACTCTATGCACTCTGTAGTGTAAAGGTTGGTGTTGTGTTATGAATCTAATGTGTTCAGTGGGAGAGTAACGAGCAATCAAAACTTATGGTGTGGAAAATTAGCGTAAAATATTCATATACCTCACAATCCTAGTATAATGACATTTACTGAATACCTCAAAGGTTAATACGATGTGTTGTGTAGTGTTTACGTATTACATCGTCGTAATCTGAATAATACATTTATTTTAATACTGAACCATATAAATAATAGTAAAACTAAACCACACAGATAATATTAATAAATTCTTTTTAATTGTTTAGCTGTTGTGGAGAAATCCTGGTGCTGTTTTTTTAGTGTCTATTGAGTCCTACAAAGTTGGTGTAGTGTTCTTTGATTCTCACATTACACATAACAAATGAATGCCCAACGGACCACTTAACGCGGACCTGGAAAGGCCGTTTCTCACAAAGCATCAACACACAAACATCTTTAACGGAAAGGTCAAAATGATCATTTCGTTTATCGAGTATAAGATGAAATCTTCAAATTGAACGTTTATAGTGAATAATAAACTCTCAATTCAAAACAAATTCTAAGCATTTCGATTTATCTATGATTCATTTCTTATTTCCATATTTTACACATGTTTGGCATAAAAATAAATGGGTCTATTTCAACTTGCTCAAAATTTTTAAAACAACTAAAAAGTCATAAATAAAAAATGCTGATGTATGTATTTAATGGCAACAAACGATGTTGCCTTCGACTGTCATTTGCTAATTCGAATTCGTTACCTGATATCATGTGAAATGTCCTGGATATAGTGGTAACTCAACCGAGTGCTCTGTGTTGTATGTATAAAATGCTCCCTTGCTCGGTAAAACTGCACGAATTTCTCACAATTTTCAATAACGTAGAATCAATACTTGTATAATTCTCACCTGAATGACAAAATAACCATTTAATTTGTAAAACTGACGCTCCAAAACATTGGTTGTATTGCAACCAATGAATGTGAGCAGAGCAAGAATACCAGCAGGTGCCCCGCCACCGCACACCACTCCCAGGCACGGGTCTTATGACACCGGTCTCAGCTCCTGCGTTGCCTTGTGTAGTGAACACACGCCACGACTTGCGCAGTTTCGTCGATGCTGCAGATAACCTGTCGACCAAAATGAAGTTAATCATATTTTGTTGCACACACCGGTACGAGTGCAATCATGAAAGAACTACTTCATATAGCGTCCAAGATCATTTTAATATTCTTACCAGCTAACGGTCCAGGTATGCAAATACTTTTTCAACCAGCATGGGGTTTTTAAAAGTACGACAGACGATTATCTCTGATAGTTTCCATCGAAGAAAAAATTTGATCCCTCAAATTAACACTGATAATCTGTATCAGTGTAACTATTAGATATCTGATAATCTGTGTAGCTATTCGATTTCTATTTAGAGATTTTACGTATTAGAGATTTTTTATGTGTAACTGTCGGATATCTGATACTTGTATTCAATAAGACCACTTTCATCCACGGCGGGCGACAATATTTGAAAATGCATTTAGAATCATGTTGTAGTCAAAAGAAAAAAACTGTCTTCATATCTTAAACATTTATCACTTAAGTTTCAACCATCAACATTGGGACTAGAGCAACCGGTATTCTATGTGGATTATTTAGTTCATGTATGACTAAAGCAATCAGTATTCTATGTGGATTTTTGTCTGTGTAAGACTAAAGCAACCAGTATTCTGTGTGGATTATTTAGTCTACGTAAGACTAAAGCAACCAGTATTCCATGAGGAATATTTAGTCCACGTAAGACTAAAGCAACCAGTATTCCATGAGGATTATTTATTTAGTCCTCGTAAAACTAAAGCAACCAGTATTCCATGTGGATTATTTAGTCCTCGTAAAACTAAAGCAACCGGTATTTTATGTCGATTATGCGTAACTAGTGGCCCCCTGCCGGAAGATTTAAAATTATCAATTAATTCTCACGAAAAATTTATGAATTTTACTACAGTACAAGCAAATTAAGCATGAGCATCATTTCAACCATCAATGAACTTTTGTGAAACACGTGTAACTATCGGATCGTAGAAACACGTAGAACTATCGTATGATGTAAACACCAAACGGACAGATATTTACTCCTATGGAACATTGAAAAAGTGTATTTATAGTTGTGGAAAATTCTTCCCACATGCACCTCGTATTGCCTTTGGATGCAGAGCCATGCGTCGCTTTCGCCCGGGCATTTGTTGCCGCGGAGATTGAGCTGAGTAGAGGCTTGGTGGGCAGATGATTTTTTAGCATAAAGGGGATTCGGCATTTGACACTTTTACTGGAGTAGTAGCAGTCCGAGCAGCACCTGGAGGGCGCGAGTTATTACCACCTACTTAGCCACGTTGCCACGAGGTTCTTTGCTACTTCTCCTCGCCTACTGTTCTATTTTTCTGTGTTTAAGTTTGTATGCGTGTGTTGTGAATTTCGTCATTTTTATTTTTGAGATATAATCTTGGTGTTCAGGTCTTTAAGAATTAAATCTAGCTTAATTAAATGGCTAATGGCCAGTAAATTTCTTCGAAGGGAAAACCTGACTAATTAAATCGCTTCTTACGAAGTTTGTTAAACCTATTTGCTAACGGTGAACTCCTGAGATTTAGAGGAAACGGTAATGGTTTCTCCTTGAGTTCATCTAGCCTACGTTATTTAGCCTTTAGGGCTTATTTCATCTCCCTTCTATTAACTACCTACCTACTATTAACTATTTATCTGATTACGTTTTTTCGCCTGAACACCGTTCTACCACTATTTTCATCTTTTTTCCATTTCTTTAACACCCTCTTAAAATGGCTTACCGACCCACCGAGGGGAAATTAACTTGGGTGAGAGCTCACTATTTGTGACCATCATTATTAGTGATTTGAAATACTCGATCTCTTTATTGCCGCAGCGGCAACTAAAGTTATCTCGTATTGTTTGTTTACGCTCCCAGTATATTCTGCTGCTGGTATAGTTACCGCTACGCACCCTTGGGCTGCGGTCAGTTGCTGCACTGTAACGCTGCCTCGAGGTTTTCGTCCGGACTCGTGTGCGATTCTGGGATTAGCTGACGCTACTGTGGGGTGCGTTCTAGCGGCAAAATGTCTTATATTCGAGCGCAATTTTGAGTTCCTAACTTTCTACGGTGTTTCTTCATTTTGCTTAACGAATTATTTTGTTATTCCAGGAAGCTAACTAGGTCAGTCCCTGCTGCTCCTTCTTAATCGCGACTACTACTAACCTACAACTGCGGTTGCAGCAGTTCCTGCTGCTCTTGTAATCGCGTTTACCTACTTCGCCACAACTGCGGCTGCAGCAGTTGCTGCTTAACTAGTGTATTTTAACACATCGAGCACCCGTGTCAGCTATGCCATTTTTTGAGATGAAGCGAAAGCTATTTTAAAAGCGCTTTTTGCGCTAATCTTTGAAATGAAATAAATAAGAAATTACTACTCCTCATTTAAAAATTTACAAACGGTATTCGGCCTATACGGCTCTTTAAAAACTCGTTGTATTTGGCCTTTACGGCTCTTTAAAAATCGTTAATATTCAGCCTTTACGGCTATTTTAAAATCGTTCAATAAAACGTGAAACCTTCTTTTTTCGTTTTTTAAAAACTCCTGCAAGTGTGAATATCTTACACACTTTTTATCCGAATTTAATTCCGGGTGCTCGGCACTTAACTATTAACTTCCTACCGATTGCAGGTGAATATCTTACAAAGTATCTGTTTATAAATCCTAGATATGTTACTGAGATGCACGGGTAGCGTGTTCATTACGTGCCATGCAGCGGTACTGCTCATAATGACACCTTTACACTTTTGTGTGACTGAACAAACGAGAAAAAATATTTTAACGGAAAATTTTTGCGTGAACTTGGCAAAATTCAAATCGAGTCCACTTACACGTAGCATAGGTCCCAATAATGTTTTATTTCTTGTTTATCAGTATTTATCAAATGGCTCGCCTATTTAGGCCTTAAGTAAGAAGTAAACTTATAAGATAATGTCCTGTACCGTATTTTTGGGTCTTAATAGGGCATGGTTGACGGATGAGTTAGCGTCGACGACAGGCTGATATAGGGACTACGAGGTCGGGATCCTGAACAAGACTGGTTCAGAATTATTCCTTAGGGAATCCAAAATGCATTTACCTAATCCTTATCGGTGATGTAGCAATAATTAAAACAGGTTATTAATGGCATGTGTTCACTACACGAGGCAACGCAGGAGCTGAGACCGGTGTCGTGTGTGTGTGTGTGTGTGTCGATGCTTATAGAAAAGACGGAAGGAGAGTTTGACACAGAGTGTGCCGGGAAGAGAAGAGGTGAAACGGAAAAAGGGATAGATAGGAAATTGATATAGATGCGCTTTGCGCATATGATGCTAGTGTTGGAAGGTTTTTTTGTGGGTAGTTTGAGGGGGGTCATAAGACCCGTGACTGGAAGTGGTGTGCGGTGGCGGGGCACCTGCTGGTATTCTTGCTCTGCTCACATTCTCTTCTCTTGTTATTGTTGTTACAGCTCAGTTCTTTGTCTTATTTATTTACAATTATTTTACTCTAATTTTACATTGTTTTTTGTTCGAGTTTCTTTCTTAATATAACTTAGATTCACATGAAGAAAGCTAAACATTAGAGAATGAAAATGAAACCAGGAATCTGATGCAGTTGACACTGGCATGTTGATCTTGCAGGTGAAATCCCAAGTTACCAAAGAACGGAAGAAGTTTACGTATCGAATACGGATGCGTGTAGAGACACGGTCGACTTCTGGCAAATCGCTGATACGAAATCCATACTGCAATAAACAAGACTTAAGTAGGGCTTTGAAACTTTTATTGTTGCTAATATTGTTCTATAAGAAGAAACAACGGAATTTACTGAAAAACGAGCACGTGCAATGATAGACCCGTTGTACCGTGTAGTGTGTGAATATGAGTTCTAATTCGGGTGAATAGGGTTCCTAATAACTCCCACAATATCGGATGGCAGACAGTATGAGTCAGTGTCAAGTTTACGTCGCAATCGCAAATTACCAAAGATCAGAAGTCATTTGAAGTAGAAGATGAGCTTGCAAATTGCACGTTGTGTTTCTACGGTTCCTTAAACATTTGGACGATGACTATCGACACCCCTTTAGATTTCCCTCTAGGCGGAGTCGTCGGTTCCCTCGTGCTCGGTTTGATAGTTCTTCTCAAAGTTATAAATGCACTGAACAGATTTTGTCAGCCTTTTTTAATCATTCTTGTGTAACGCATTGATTATGATTCATAATTCATTTTATGTTAGTGTACCGACATCAGCACACGATTGATGTGTACATAAATGGATCATGCGTACGATAAACCAAATACGCACATGAATTGCCCGTACACGCCGAATAAAACTTGTATGCCAAAATTACCGTTCAATTTCATTGCGATGAGATGTGCTCGATTAGAGCTTTTTAGTAATATTAGTTTTTATTTCTGAAAAAATTTCGTAACGATGAAATTAGGTTCAAGCTTTTACTACACCATAATACCGCAATGACGCGTACAAGTACTCCTGTGATGCTGAGCCTTACAGACACTCTATGCACTCTGTACTGTGAAGGTAGATGTTGTGTTCCACACCACGGACCATGTTCCACACCTTTTGTGTTCAGTGAGAGTGGAACCAGCAATCAAAACAAGAATTTCGCTTGAATAATATGAAATTACTTCAATTGAAATCATAAAATGATAACCGTTATGTTACATTAACAGGCACAGAAGGTCTATTATTTCAACTTGTGGCTGTACTTCCTCATCCGAGTTCCTATATTTGAAATCGTCTGCCTAATTTGGACTTGAATGATTACTCTTCGAGGAGTAAATCCGCCATTAAGGTAATCCGAATATTAACATGTGACTCCACACATACTCTTTACTTCAACGTTTCATTTCACCGGGTTAGAAGCCCAGAAATGATTAGCTCTACATAATACTATGTTTTTGCCTACCTAACGTCTCCTTCAGATATGGATATAATTTTACCGTTCATAGCAGCGTCTTAAGGTTTTGATCGAAAAACATACAATCAAGATTCCCGAAATAGTCTCCCTGCAATTTTGTATACGATCGACCTCGTCACTGCGATCTTCCGTACATCTTCTTATTTTTGCTAAGGCTATCGCTTCTCAATTTTGAGCTTTTATTTTAAAGGCAGAGTGACTATTTATTTTAGTTACTGCCGTTTAGAATCATGTGAATCCGTACCATAATAACTGAGGACTTACGATGAATCTTCAACGAAATGATTCAAGGGATAACTAACTTAAAATTGTTTACGCCCGAATATTAGAGAGCGTTTCGGGGAATGTTGAAACCCGTAATTGTACAGCAGAGTACGGCGTTGTGGGCGAAATAAAGGCGAAAAGTAACTTGAACATATGTATTGGGAAGCGTCGGTCGGAGATGCTGCACGGCGCGGGGTCAAACAAGACAGAGCGAGACGAAGATCAGAGGCAGCGGGACGGGCGCATGGAGCGGCCTTGGCCTCCGGTTATGCAGTTCACTCGGAACCGCAAGGGGGAATTTGCCCCTGAGAATTGAACGAGGATATTGGCTCAATATTTGAGAATCTGATTTGTTGTGTGTCTTGTACGTGTCTCGTGGCTTGTTCATGCATGAACACCATCAATTAAAGGAAGCAATATTGATAGCAATTTACTAAGTAATTTATGCAGTAAATATAAACAAAGAGTTAGAAAACAGATCAGAATTTTTGGGACAACTTTACGCATCTTCGCTAAATAGATTCGTAGTATTAGTAGGCACATCACAGGTACGATTATCAATGATACTTTGAGTGAGAAAAAATGTGTTAATACTTGGAATTGGTAAGCAGTAACATCAATAGAATCCATGTCCATGCGCAGAAATGAAGACGGCACAATCATAAGTAACACAGACTGATATATTACGAGTACATGATCAATGCTATGAACATGACATCAACGTCACCGGCAGCCCATTTTCTTTGCGGCCATTCTGGAGATAGAGCCCAGGTAGCAAGAAATTATTCGGCCAATATTGGGTTGATAATTATTTATTGACCCGATATTGGAATCTTGGATTACAATAATAGGCTAAGAACAAGACAATATCGAAAAAAGATATACTTATTTATGATATCAAGTTGTTATTGGGACAATGTAGTAAATAGTTTTATATCTAATATTAAAATAACAGTGTATATGTATATGTATGATATTCAAATACGTGGAAACTATCTCATAATTATTAAAAATCTCGCAATTTGATAAAATTTGTTAAAATATAAATTATTATTGCCCAAACATTGGGTTGATATCAAACGCCAATAAACGGAGTAATTTGTATAAAATGTACCAATTAAGTTAATGAATAGTTATTTCAGTCATTAATGAGTGCAGATATATATGACAGATATCAAGAAATGTGAATACGTTACAACAATATGTATATTCAGAATTAGTGTAAACACAGGTTCACAGTTCTTGTTTTTTCAGTCGTCCAATGAGTTTCGAAGGTCTAGTTTTTTCAAACAAATATGCTAAAAACGTTTGTCATATGTTACTATAGCAATAAATGTCTATATATTGAACAATATTGCATACTTGACGGGATCAAACTGCATGTACAGATTGCCCGACCACCTTGTATTTTTCTAAGGAACATTTTGTCGTGCTTTACCTTAGTTACCCCTTAAACCTAAATTCTAGTTTATTTATGTATGCTCAGTAACTTTGATATATGTCCAATGAAAATTCGTGAAAGAAAAAGATTAACGTTCTCCTCTGCGCATCGCCGACGCCAAGTAGAGGATTATAAGTAAGCCGCTGCTTCACGCTGCAAACGGAACACAAAGGCGAAGCAACCGCATACGGTCTTACAACCTCAGTATCAAGTCCATAGTGACAATCAATAACTGATATTGGAGAAGTGAATATATTATTATCGGGACAATTTTGTTATACCAATATCAACCTTACATCAATAATTGAGCATCAGGATAAAAAGGAAAACCAACGTGGCTAAGAATATCATGATAAAAAACAACAAACGTTTCGGATTACAAAAAATCCATCTTCAGTGTTCTGAAATACAACAAATTGAAGTATTAAAACATTGTAACTAAAAATCTGAATAAACCGGATGTAAGATAATAAGATTAAAAAGACATGATAAAACAAAAAACTATACAAAATGTTAACAAACAATGGAAAGTTTCACCGCCGTATCACATTCGTTTATTGACGGACGGTTTTTTAAAATGTATATCGACTCTAAAATGCGGAGATCGGATAAATTTGATGTTGAATCCAAAATTTTAAAATTTGTATTTTTAAAAATATGGTCTTTCTTCAAACAATGTCTCCGATCTCCGCATTTTAGAGTCGATATACATTTTAAAAAACCGTCCGTCAATAAACGAATGTGATACGGCGGTGAAACTTTCCATTGTTTGTTAACATTTTGTATAGTTTTTTGTTTTATCATGTCTTTTTAATCTTATTATCTTACATCCGGTTTATTCAGATTTTTAGTTACAATGTTTTAATACTTCAATTTGTTGTATTTCAGAACACTGAAGATGGATTTTTTGTAATCCGAAACGTTTGTTGTTTTTTATCATGATATTCTTAGCCACGTTGGTTTTCCTTTTTATCCTGAAAGTGAGATTTCCCAGAAATCAATCTATTTCATTTAATTGAGCATCAATCCAATGATATTGTTGGGAACACCTCATTATCTAGTCAATATTGACACAATAATTAGTTGATATTGGGTTGATGATGATATTGTTATTGGGCCAATATTTTTTTCCAATATCAACCGAATTTTCAAAAATAAGGTATTTTCCCAAGTTTCATTTTGAATATCCAGTCAATATTGAGACTGTATATTGGCTCAATATTAGGTCAATAAATTTTGCTACCTGGGAGGGAGCTGGGTTCTCTGTGAAGATGAGGGTTGAGCACTCTTCTTTACACTTTTTGTTTGATAATTTCTGATTATGGTAAGTTGAATTCGCTTTTGAATGCTCATGGTGAGAGTAGGCTCTCTTTTAGGTTCGAATTTCACGGTTTCTAAATGATAGAGGCACTTTGTCTCGGAGCAAAACAAGGAGCGGCCTCACTACACGAAGTCACTCAATTACAGAGGTTTTCCAGGTGTTGACTTAATTGTGGAGTATGGAGAACAATGCAAGCCCAACATTATACTTCTACTCCTCATTCCTTTAAGCTTTTAAATACATCTAAAATTTCGTTAGCCTTAAGATGTGGCAGAGTGTTAATAGAAAAGGTGTATGGGCAATAAAAATGTGAAATTTATTTTTCTCAACATACATATAGTAACCCAATAAATATTAATATTTCTTAGATCATCAGTATCTTAGATCTGGAATAATTATTTATCGTGTGATTGAAGTAAAGGAGTAGTTTTAATAAAATTTAATCCTTCCAGTGTAGTATTACTGAAGTATGGGGTTATGGTAATATTGGAAAATATTAATTAAGTTAGATTCCAAGTGGAAGTCCGTCTCATCTGATACATGATACTGTAACTGTGCGGAAAATCGGGACGCCTGGGTTAAAGTAGCATGTATTATAATGATCCTACATCGCTGCTAGCATTTTTATTGTGATCGCGTTTCTTTGATCGGGATATAATGCTGAATCCCATACCGCTGCTACTTTTATCATGATTGTTCCACCGCTGCCGTCATTATTAATCGTATTCATCAGTCTATTATCGTCATTTATTTCCGATGACGTATCTTTCAGTGAATTTCTGATGTTCCGACAGTCATTAATATTTTCAGATGACATTTATTTCTGATAACTAAATGGTAAAGAATCGCAAGGGATTAAATAAACAGGCTTCCAAATTAGAAATTTAATATTGAAATGATGACGTCTTCTGATTCAAATTAATTGACGCAATTGACGGATAGGAATTAATTTATAACAAGCTTATTTCGAGGTGAGGCCTCGTTACTGGATCAGTTAGCGATACACAGATTTTAATATACACATCCTAGGTACAGAATAAGACTTCCTACG
Organism: Platorchestia sp. MABIK; assembly: GCA_014220935.1. Taxonomy (NCBI): domain Eukaryota; kingdom Metazoa; phylum Arthropoda; class Malacostraca; order Amphipoda; family Talitridae; genus Platorchestia; species Platorchestia sp. MABIK. The sequence goes on along the minus strand of JACJUY010008580.1, from coordinate 21,326 downwards.
TTGATGGTGAATGTCGATCAAACCTACACGTGAAAATAACAAGATATGGATGATAACAGTGGATACATGAAGGATAGATACTTAGCTGCATTCAAATTCCAGATTGGCGACTGATAAGTGACTTCAATAGATATAACTGCCAGTGCCTTCGCTTGCCCAGAGGGCAGAGCGAGGCGTTTACTCGTCCTGCACTTAGTGTGGCTGTCGAGCTAATGTCCCGCAGCCTCCCAGAAAGAGGCAGCTTCGGCGTCTCTGTTACGCCTGAGAACAAACGCGTTCTCATTCACGATACTTTACGTTAATAATTTACCGGAAATAGCAAGTGTCGTCAGATAATTAGATTGGATTAAGTTTACATTTTAATTAACAAGTAATTTATTTAGAATGAACAAGATACTTATTGTCTACGGAAAGAGTAGAAATATATGAAGAGAAATGGAAATGTCCGGCAATACAGCTTTCAAACGACGCTCGTCGACGTAGTAACCGTTAGCTGCGATGTTCTGGGCGATGTTCGTAGAGCTAAGCATATGCTGTGCTTATCGACGCGAATATATTTTGTGAATACGGATCTTTTCATAAGGTGATCGTTGGCCAAACGAACCCATCTTCGTAACGTTTATTCAAACACGACGTAGGGTAGCTGAAGCATAAAACACGACATATTTTACGCAATATTGTGACAGTATTACTATGCAATGAGTTATTAGATTAAACAGATTCCTTCAGAAATAGGAGATAAAGCAAGAAAACGCAGCCGAAAGTTGAGGTTTTCGGACTTTTGTGCCTGTAAATGTGGCACTGTGGTGATTTTACGATTTAATTTGACTTGTTTTTCAATTAAGTAGGTAAAATTCTACTTTTGATTGCTCGTTACTCTCACACTGAACAACACAATAGGAGTGTAACGAAACATCTACCTTGACATTAAAGAGTGCGTAGAATATCTGCGAGGATAAGCAGCTCAGGAGTACTGGCACGTGTCATTGTGGTATTAAGGTGTTATGAACGCTCTAGTTATTTTCATTGTTTGACACTTTCCCATAAATAAAGTAATACATGATGAAAAAGCACCTATGTTCAGTTCATAACAACGGAATTCAACGGTAATTAACGAATGCGAGTTTTTATACGGCATGGACGGCAACTCATGTGTGGGTCATCCGTGTGCGTATTCGGCTTACCGCATGCATTAATCCATGAATGTACACAGTAATACTGTGCTCATGTGTGTACACTCACATAAAGTAACTTACGAAAGATAATCAAACGTTAAAATTGAAGGAATAAGGAAGGGCACATGAATTTTGTTGGGTGCATTTATAACTATTACACCGAGCACGAGGGAACGGATGATTCCGCATTGAGGGAGGTCTGAAGGGGCGTCGTTAGTCATCGTCCAAAAGTTCAAGGAATCGTTGAAGCACAACATGCAATTTGCATGCTCATCTTCAGCTTCAAATGACATCTGCTATTTGCTTATTTTTAATTGTGACGTCATTTTGACATAGACCCATACTGACTCATATCCGATATTGTGCCATGAACAATTCTTTTCAAAGCCCTGATTCAATCTCGTTTATTTCAATTTGGATTTTGTCACCTGAATCTGCCAGACCTTGTCACGATTAACACCCGCATCCGCACTCGATACGAAATGTTCTTCTGCTGAATGCTATCAAAGCCCTTAAAGTCTCAGCCCTTCGTTTCATCGTGTGGTGACGCACCAAATATGTTACCTAACGTCCACACCCAATTTCCAGCCTGTCAGGATATTTATTACGCTCTCAGGCCTCAGCTCTTTTCATCATCCTTTGCAATGCTTCATTATAATATCAAATTTAAAATACCTTATTTATCCTACTCACGATTAGGCGAAGAAAAGTCTATTTCACAAATACTGATGACAAAACAATCAAATTATTAATGGGTAACTCTTATACGCGAAGACAGAACTGATTTGAATCTTGCCATGTTTATGCGCAAACTTCCCATTCTAGTTTCTCATGTGTTCAGCCCCACAAAAGTGTAAAAGTTTCATTATGAGCAGTATCGCTGCATGGCACGTAATGAACGCGATTCCTGTGCACCTCAGTGACATATCTGAGATTTAGAAACAGACATCGCACACATATTCAGAATGTTCCAGGTGAGTAAATACCTAACCGTCTGTAGTTCACATGGGACAGATTTTCCTTGTGTATTAAGATTTTCAAAATAATGATATGACATGATGGGTAATTTAAATTCTTTGATGTCTTTTTTGAAGGATTTTATGGATGAATCAAATTCCTCAACTACCAAAACGAAAAAAGTACAAATGAATTTTGGGAATAGTTCTATAAAAAGCCCCATTTTGTTGATAAATTCACCAATCTCTGAAAACAGTTTATGCATCGCTCATGAAAGTTCAAATTTAATTCCATGTGTTCAAGAAATCCATCAATTTTTATTCGTCGTTCCTGAATTACTGAATAAATTCTCTTGCCGTCATTTCGCATTCACATTCATTGAACTTCGCAATAGGAGCGTTCTTCACCTTTAATCAGTTCTTTAGTTTATTTTGATATAATTATTTTCTTCATAAACAAAAATGTAGCCAATTTATGTCCAATGACCTTCACGAAAATTTAAACCAAATCTTTTTTTAAACAAATAAAACAAGTTCGAAGTACAATGTATTGATAACAATCTGGCGGGTGTTTATTTACTCCATGGAACATTGAAAACATGTGTGCGTTGTATCTATTTCTAATCCCAGAAATGTAACAGAGATGCACGTGTGGCGCGTTCATTACGTGCCATGCAGCGGTACTGCTCATAATGACACCTTCACACCTTTATGGGGCTGAACAAATACGAAATATCAATGGGAAATTTGTGCGTGATCGCGACAAGGTCCAGGTCAGTTCTGTTGTCACACAGAACACATACCAAATTTTTACGACAGACTGCTCACTAATCAGAACTTGAAGAACTATGATTTAAAAAAAAATTTGATTTCTAATAAAGCGATTTTCATTGCTATTTTATTCATCGTTAGACTCTGCAAAAAGCAAAACTTTTACTTATAT
>JACJUY010008579.1:14035-24860 GCA_014220935.1 Platorchestia sp. MABIK | reverse complement strand
GGTAAGTCCGAGTGCTGGTAGGGCGCTACCGTAGCTCTCGTGACTTTTTCTTTCGGCTAAAGCCCACAGACCACCTTTGTAGATGTATGTGTTGTTATCATGTCCAGGTGGTACTGTTGGATTACCAGATCTTTGTGACTTGTCTTGTTGAGTTAGAGGCATCTCAAGTTGTCAAAGCATTGTTAATAGAGAAATTACCATGTACCTTCAATTCAGTATCTACCTGATCGGTCATGTGTCTAGAGTACTACCTGATATTAGTATTTTATAAGTGTCACGTTAGGTTGGCGGCTAGTATCTGAGTTTGCCATAGAGATGCAGTTGTGACGAAGACTCGCCTATAATTTATGTGTTGGCTGAGCCGCAGGAATATTACAAGTATTCTCTGAGATATGTTTACTTGTGCCGGTGATGCAGTTCTGACCAAACTTTGCGTCCTATTTTTCTGAATCGCACTCTGCACCACCTTTCGATTTTAAATTCTGAAAACTGTATATTGTTTGTATTGTTTTTGTGCTAATTATACCTTTCTCCCCACAGGTAATTTTATGTATTCAAAATGGCTGTTTAAGACAAGTTTTGCATCATCCGTGGACTTTTGACTCTTCCCCACTCGTGTTTAGTCTGAGGCAGTCACAGTATATTTTTTGTATTGTTTTTGTGCTAACTAAACCTTTCTCCCAACAGGTTATTTTATGTAATCCATATGGCTGCTTAAGACAAGTTTTGCATCATCCGTGGACTTTTTGACTCTTCCCCACTCGTGCTAAGTCTGAGGCAGTCACACATATCTTATACATATTTCAAGCCAAAAATGGCCACAATCATCATTAAAAGTCAACATAACAGCTGCGAAACTTGTCAACATTGTCCGCCATCTTTGTTCTTCGTAGTTCATTTGGTGACTGAAAACCTCTGACGACCTTTCACGAAATGATGAGCATCCATTCATCAAATGATGAGCGAACGGGCTATCCAGAGTTCATTTGACATTCGGAGTTCATTTGACGAACGAACGTTAAACTAGTGTGGCCCCGGCATTACGCGCCTCTTGCGAGCTCCGGAAGGTAGTGTTACGCGCCTATTGCCTGACTTCCGGGTACGGCATATTTTGAGAGAAAGTCGGCAACCAACAGCCATCCAGTACACTTATACGTGCTTCCTGGTGTTTCTTTACTCCTGCTTCTGTAGTCTAAAGCTACTGAAACTGTAGTTTGCAGCTAAAGCTAAATAACCCCTAGTTGTGTTGAAAAGAAACAACACATGAGCCATAAATTAATTTATTAGAAATATTTCCCCGTAAAGGTCATTCAATATAATTTTGGAAAAGATGCAAAACCAAACCAAGTGTAGGAAGGATCGTTTGAATGATTGAATTCCTAAATAAAATGAAAACAAAAGAAACACCAAATTTACACAGCTAATTTTAGGACAGTAACCGCAAGGGAAAAACGAATAGTTAAGTAGAAGGGTCAACAAATGTTTGAAAGAGAAGTAGAAATAATATTCTAGGTATTGAGGATAATAAATAAGCATGGGACAAATCAAATATACACTAAAACGGCGTGAGTAGATTTACAGATATACCTTGATAGAAGAGGGAAAATGTAAGCTCTTATTCTCGGAAAATATTGATATAGGCATGGATATGACACTGAGATTAATTATTATTGTTTTTTTTCCCGTGAATCGTTTTGCCATGAAATAGTCTGCTGATCTGCTGATTGAAAGTAACGTTGATGATATTTTTATTACGAATGTTAGAACAGAGCAAAGTTAGATGTTTTGACAACGCGCGAGTTACGAGTGGGGCAACTTTAGTCGTCTGACAGCTCGCAAGTCAAAAATGTTTATTGAGAAATTTCTGTTGTTTTCAGAACACCGTTTGGATCATGTGTATAATGCATAAAGAAATAATGTTTTGCTCTTTCCTTTGAGAGTAATTTGAAGTAGATAGGTGCATTCTTTCAAAAGTTGGAGCTCCTTCAAAATTACCCCTTTTTTACCCTGTTTTCAGGGAGAAAGACTGTGTTCTATTTTGTGTTCGCGCGGCACGAGTGGTCGAAATTTGGCACGCCGGTGCTGACTGCATAATGTTTTGCACTTTCCTTTGAGAGTAATTTGAAGTAGATAGGTGCATTCTTTCAAAAGTTGGAGCTCCCTCAAAATTACCCCTTTTTTACCCTGTTTTCAGGGAGAAAGACTGTGTTCAATTTTGTGTTCGCGCGGCACGAGTGGTCGAAATTTGGCACGCCGGTGCTGACTGCTAATAACCGGCAGGCCGCAGCCGAGACGGTTCAAGAAACGGTTTGTAAAACACAGAAATTTCTTGAGATTCCTTCCCGACTCGCGCGCAGTCAAAGCACAAAAGTTCATTAACTTCATCCACTTGTGACTTTCGAAAAAATGCCCCTATCGAGTTCAAATTACTCTCAAAAGAAAGAATGAAACATTATTAAGAGAAAATCGTATATGCAAAACTTCCTTACATTTACAGACAACAGGGAGCGAAGCTCACGAAACCTCTTAATGGCAGGCAGATTTTTTCGAAGAGCCTCATTTTGTCTCTCCTTTAATTTCTAAACTATTGCACCTAAAAACTTCAGCTTAGTTTCAATTTCAACATCAATTCATTTCGCATGCTAAAATTTAAGACAAAACTCTTTAACGTTTTTTGAGACGACAGGCAGCGAAGTTCCCGTAATCCCTTAATGAAAGTCAGATTTTTTCGATGAGCCTCATTTTGTCTCTCCTATAATTTCTAAACGATTGCACCTATAAATTTCAAATTAGTTTCAATTTCAACATCAATTCATTTTACATGCTAAAATGTAAGACAAAACTCTTTTACGTTTTTTGGGACGACAGGGAGTGAAGTTCCCGTTACCCCTCAATGGAAGACAGATATTTTTGATGAGCCGCATTTTCTCTTTACGCTAATTTCTAAAATCTTCCATCCAAAAACTTCAAACTAGTTTCAATTTTTAGAGCAAATTATTTTCCACGCTAAAATTTATGACAAAACTCACATACGCTTCCTGGGGGGACAGGGAGCGAAGTTCCCGTCACCCCTCAATGAGAGTCAGATTTTTTCGATGAGCCTCATTTTCTCTTTACGCTAATTTCTAGACCATACCATCTAAAAACTTCAAATCAGTTTAAATTTTTAGAAAAAATCATTCTCCACGCTAACATGTATGACAAAACTCTCACACGTTTCCTGAAAGGGCAGGGAACGAAGTTTCCGTAACCCCTTAATGGGAGACAGATTTTTCAATGAGCCTCATTTTGTCTCGACTCTAATTTCTAAACTATAGCACCTAAAAACTTTAAATAAGTTTCAATTTTAACATCAAATTATTCTTCACGCTAACAGGTATAAAAGAACTCTCATACGCAACCTGGGGGAGAAGGGAGGGGGAGGGCATGGAGCGAAGTTCCCGTAACCCCTCAATTAAAGACAGATTTTTTCAATGAGCCTCATATTGTCTCGAAGCTAATTTCTAAACTATTGCACTTAAAAACTTCAAATTAGTTTCAATTTCAACGTCAAGATATTCTCAATGTTAAAATGTAAAACAAAACTCTTGTACGTTTTCTGGGGAGGCAAGGAGCGAAGTTCCCGTAACCCCTCAATGGTCGGTTGATTTTCTCGTAAAATCGCAGTTTGCGCAACTACTCATTTCTAAACAATTGCACTTACATGAAATTTTGAAATTCTTCAACCAAGTAATATTAGTGTTATCAAAATGAGGAACGAGGAACAAACATGCACGGATGAAAACATACGTCAAATAAAGTAGTTACATGTGTGACAAATGGTTTTCATCGATGATTTCCTTCTTATGACGGCTGTGACTGCCTCAGACTAAGCACGAGTGGGGAAGAGTCAAAAAGTCCACGGATGATGCAAAACTTGTCTTAAACAGATATTTTGAATACATAAATTAACCTGTTGGGAGAAAGGTATAGTTAGCACAAAAACAATACAAAAAATGTACAGTTTTCAGAATTTAAAATCTAAAGGTGATGCAGAGTGCAATTCAGAAAATAGGACGCAAAAGTTTGGTCAGAACTGCATCACAGGCACAATCAAAAATATCTCGGAGAACACGGGTAATATTCCTGCGGCTCAGCCAACACATAAATTATAGGCGAATCCTCGCACAATTGTCATGACTGCATCTCAATGGCACACTCAGATACTAGCTGCCAACCTAACGTGATACTTATAAAATACTAATATCAGGTAGTACTCTAGACACATGACCGATCAGCTAGATACTGAATTGAAGGTACATGGTAATTTCTATATTGACAATGCTTTGACAACTTGAGATGTCTCTAACTCAACAAGACAAGTCACAAAGATCTGGTAATTCAACAGTACCACCTGGACATGATTATAACACATACATCTACAAAGGTGGTCAATAGCACACTTAGACACATCAGTATAAATAAATCACTTAAAAGGAATGAACACAGCCCTGTAGGACACGTACAATCAGCTAGGAAATCCAACACGGCCCTCAGTCAAGCCAATATCACTATATCAAAAATGGGCCAAAATCCCACACTCTAAAAACTGGCTTTCAGCAAGTCAAGTGAGTAACTACGTGATTTCAGAGCCCAAAAACCATAGCTTCTATCCATTATTTCCTAAGCATGATAACAAGTACTTATACAACGCTGTGTGCATAGATCAAAATAAGGCTAATCAATCTAATTCAAAAATGCATGAGTATGCACATAAACACTATAACAAAGATCAAATTCTGACTTCACAATTAGAACAATGTGTACTAAGTTATCTTGCTGTACTAAAAATCTAAAAAGGTGTTTCAAGAAACATTCTCAAGTACTTGAAAGTATGCATGAATCCTCAAACCTAACCTTGAACAACACAGATCAAAACAGACTTGACAATTAAAGTATGCAAGAATCCTCAAACCTAACCTTGAACAACACAGATCAAAACAGACTTGACAATTAAAACAATGTGTACAAAACTATCAGCCAGAGAGCTTTGTGATCTCGACACAAGGAATGAAGAATCAACAAGTATGTATAACTTGCATGTGCATCACAGAGAAGCTGTGGTTACATAAATTCCAACACAACATCATTTGAAGTCTTCCAGCTTTCCTCGGTCTATTCACTAGCTGGAGGTAATAACGAATAACTCCAAAATAGTACATCTTTGCCTATATCACTTAATATTAACACACTTACATTTCTTTCTCTAGTCTCTACATGATTCACTTAATAAAACTGGCGGTCTCTACTGAGCTCGCAGAGGTTTATATACCTAACGTCCGGAAGTGGGCATTACCGGAAAACGAGAGGACTGGCGGAATGGTTCTTTCGATGTTCGGAGGAATAAATTTTCTATCGCTGTTTGAAAATATAAATTTCCTAAATTGCTGCGAAGGCAGTACAACGACAAACACAAAAATCTCAATGTATACTGATGACATGTAAATTGTCATGACAAGTTCGACAGTGGATTTGAAAGAAGCACAAGCCAACGCTGAAAACCTTCTAAGAAACTGAAATTGTGGTTTGACCATAATGGCCTCAAACTTACCGCAAGTTAAACGCAATGCAGTTTTTTTGGATCACATAATGCGACCTGAAATTAACCACCATTCACGCTAACATTTGGGGATGATAAAATTGAACCAGTAGATAAGGGAATGTTTGGTTCTACAAAATATGACTTCAAATCACACGAAGAAACAATGTGCAACAAAATCAACGAAATCGTTATGTTCTTTCATCGCATTAAGAACACACTTGATGAAAAAACTAATTTATTAGTGATTCAGTTTTTGGTTTTAAAGCGTCTGGACCACTGCAGTCGGGTGTGAGGAGATTTACCTCAATAACGCCAAAAAGAATTGCAAAAATGTATTAACTTCGCAGCCAAAGTGGTATGCAAAGGAAATTTCAAGAAATACGATCATGCCACTCCTCTTTTAAAAAAACTTGACTGGACCCCAATACCGAACAGATTCATGATCCAAGAAGCTCAATATGATCCAAAAGCTCAATATTCCTTCCCATATTTGCAACGAAAAACTAAATCGGAGGAATAATATTTTTTTACCGTTCATCAAACGTGGGACATATAGCTCTCTCAGTTTCTGGAGCTCTTCTGCGAAAAAATCTTCCCTAACATATTAAAACTGTAAAAAAACTGTAAAAACTGTAAAAGTTAAAACTGTAAAACTGCGATTTTGCGAGAAAATTAACCGACCATTGAAGGGTTACGGGAACTTCGCTCCTTGCCTCCCCAGAAAACGTATAAGAGTTTTGTCTTATAATTTAGCATTGCGAATAACTTGATGTTGAAATTGAAACTAATTTGAAGTTTTTAAGTGCAATAGTTTAGAAATTACCTTCGAGACAATATGAGGCTCATAGAAAAAATCTGTCTTCAATTGAGGGGTTACGGGAACTTCGCACCATGCCCTCCCCCTCCCCTCTCCCCCAGGAAGCGTATGAGAGTTCTTTATACTTGTTAGCGTGAAGAACAATTTGATGTTAAAATTGAAACTAATATGAAGTTTATAGGTGCAATAGTTTAGAAATTAGAGGAGAGACAAAATGAGGCTCGTCGAAAAAATCTGCCATTCATCAAGGGGTTACGGGAAATTTGCTCTCTGTTGTCTGTAAATGCTAAGGAATCTTGGCATATACGATTTTCTCTTAAAAATGTTTCATTCTTTCTTTTGAGAGTAATTTGAACTCGAAAGGTGCATTATTTCGGAAGTTACAAGTGAATGAAGTTAATGAACTTTTGTGTTTTGACAGAGCGCGAGTCGGGAAGGAATCTCAAGAAATTTCTGTATTTTTGCAAACCGTTTCTTGAACCGTTTCGACTGCGGCCTGCCGTTTGTTGGAGGCTCTTTAATTAAGGCACTCGGTTTCGTTTTGTTAGAGAGCTACTCCAAATCTTGTATAAGTGAAACAATTTTAGACCCACGAAGCCGAACAAATATTTTTCATGACGTTCGACTCATTTTATTACAGATTTTAAGCAGAAGGAAGAGGATACAGTTTAGCGAAGTTTGAAGAGAAAACAATAAATGAGATAGGCTAAAAGCATTGGCAAAGTATGCTTAACCCTAATCTGACCATCCGAATGCCTCTGTTTAAGGTCACTTGTACTAAAAAATGTTGGCTTACACAAACCATTTATTCATCTAAATATTGCAAATGATAGACTACAAGCACGATCGAATCGGTTTAGGGCCGTCAGATTGTTGCCAGATTCAGGGAAATTTCCTTGTTATAGGGAAATTTTGGGCCCAATAGGGAAAAAGGAAAAACTTCAAAAACTAAATGAAAACAAGGAAATTTTGCCATGAGACTTCGTTTTAATGTAAAATTACGTGTAAGTAATTAGCCACTAAGAATTTTGTGCTTAGCTACTCAGCATTTATAGTTTTTGACTCCTATCGGGCATGTTCGAACTTCGATACACGTATTGTACGTGTACAAACAGATTTGGAACCGACTCAGAGGCGCCACTGCGTCGCAGCGCCCGTTCAGCTTCACGTGCCTCACGCTTCACAGTCACAGATCACAGTTGCTTGACTGTCATTGTTATGTTTGTAGCGAGAGGTAATTGAAACTACGCGCTTCAGCAATACTGAAATATTTGAAGTGCATTAACGTTATACGCACAACAGTGGGAGTGAAACGCCAAGATCACGAGTAATGTGTATACATTTAATTCACACTCAAAAGTACCTAAAGAAGGGGGAATACTGAAATCAAATTCAAAGGGTGGCTCAGTAAAAGTAAAAAAGGAGATGAATATTCTCATTGTTAAATATGTGATGTTGATGGAAAAGCTGGCAAATCAGCGATTGAAAACCATGCTGAAGAAAACATACAAAAATAATGTAAAAATTAGAAAAACAACAAGTGCTTTGGAAATGCACAGTGTCAGTGGACGAAGAAAAAATACACAAGTAGAAGAAGGTGAAGTTAGACTTGTTGCATTCCTATATGAGCATATTCTTCCACATTATGTTGTTGAACATTCAGTCCCAGTTGTGACAGCAGCTTGTCCTGATTCGGAGATTGCGAAAGGCTTCAGTCAAATGTGGTAGGACTAAATGTATTGCAATTGTAAAGAATATCTTAATGATGAAGTGAGTGACAATATTTATGAGCTCTTGATGAATCATCATTTTTCACTGCTAATGGATGAATAAACAGAAAAACGAAGTACAAAGCATATGGCATTGGTGGCAAGGGTTGTTACGAAAGATGTTGTTAAAGATCCATTTGCGACTACCATCCTACTCTTTAATGCAACAGCAACATGCTTGCATGAAAAAATCAAAAAGCCATTCACAGAAATATGTATACTCTGTTGAGAAACATTTGAATTTTGGGCATTTAATGTTGAGAAACAATGTTGAGAAACACTTAATTTTGGGTATCTTTAACTGATTAGTGTTTTTTTGTGTTTTTGCAAATTTTTAGTAAGCTTCGTTAGTATCTTAGCGCAAATAAAAGATTACGTAATTCCAACAGGACAGACGGGTTGCTTCAACTTTTTTTTGCATGCCTGGTAAGCCAACGGTCGAGTGCTTTAGAGTGGTGGGCTCGTGAGTGCTTGTGAGTGTATTCGAACCATGAGCTGTGTGTTATTTCAAGTCGTGAGAAGATGGCAGTCTAAGGGCCCATAAAGCACGAGGGCAAAGGTCGGATCAGGGTGAGGGGAGTCTATCGCTGTGTGTTTGGAACCGCGATAAGCTGAGCCCGCACCACGAAGCATAAACTTCTACAAGAAAAACACCGAGAAAATGTAGGGGCCAAATGCGAAAGGCTTTGAAAGGTAACCGCTGTGATGGGGGAAATGTAGGAGGAGCTAAACGAACACCTCTAACACTCTCAATATGTGATTGGTTCCTTTTTGAGGGGGGTTTGGAATGAGGGGACAGCCCTTCGAGCAGACTAGGTGAATTTCATGGAATATGTTTCAATCTAGCGTCGAGAACCGTCGGAGAAAGAGTACGTGTTTTGTAACAGATAGGATGTGGTGAAATAGAGTTATACTGAAAAATACATTCTGGAAATAAGTATTGCGGAATCATACTTTTCAGAATTTAATTTTGCATACATCTTTTCCATTTTTCAGAGAAGAGAAGTCTCACATACGACCTACGTGGTCGAGACGTTATATCAGAGATAAAAAATCAAAACGTCGATTGGGCGGGTGAGGATTAACTTCGTTTTTGTTTTTTACAAGAGATATTTTGAAATTAGTGATATATATAGTTAATGGCAGTCATTGAAGTAAAGATTCAAATCTGTTGAGTAAGTTCAATGAGAAGTAATGGGTCATTATTGGTATCCTTGCAGGAGGGCGGTTACTCTGTTCTGGGCAATTCTCCATAGAGAGGCATCTCTTCTTGTTTCATTTCAACTTGAAGAAAATTTATGAGACGTTGTCATACAAGCATCAAAAGATACTTTACTGAACTGTGAATAATTCAGAGGAATTGAACTGAAGCTGTACTTGAGAATGCACGTGTGATTTGAAGCTATGACTGTGTTTGTGCTGTTGGAAACGTAATAACAATTTAGTTTTTATTTCTATCATGTCTAGAAGCGTACCTAACGTAAAAAGGGCTGGCCGGCCATCCAATTCTGTTAGTGGGGATTAGTGCGTAGTAAAGGGTAATAAGCCTAAGGAGTTGATATTGCAAGATGTATCCTAACATGTCCATTGTGTGCTAGCCTCCTAAACGTGTTGGATAACTCACTGCCATAATCATAAACCTATGCGAAATTCCCGTGGTGTATATTATACCTACCCAATGTCGGAAGCAACATCTCTCAGCGTTACAGATGCGCATAGATCAGCGCTTACGTGAGTGGTATTTCTTCACATTGGTGAGTACCGTCCTTGTTTCAATATATGTAACGTACCTTTTCTTTCAATTCAATTATTCGTGTATTTTTGGGTTGCCTGTATTTTGTGTATTTTATGATTTCATGGAGGTATGTCCCGCCACCCGACCGTGCAGCGTAACTTTCCGAATTAACGGACACTGAAGACATAGACTTACCTAACACCCAAAGTGGGGTCAGGGAACGCTGTAAATTTTAGACATTTGGCATGACAAGCGTAACAAAGGAAAGGAGGCTCACCTGACGTTATTCGAAAGGCGAACACGTCTCCAATTTAAGCTGGCTGTCAAGGACACTTAGTCCCAGAAGCAGGGGTCGGTCGAGGCTCGAACCCGTAGAGCACACTTGAAATGCACTCGCGGAGACGGCCAAATAGAATCTGAGGTGGCAGCAGCCGGCGGCCACCTCCATAGTTTGCCCGAAACCGTTGCAGTGGCTTCAGACTCGAGCAAGAAGATCAGACGCACGATTAGTTAAGTGCACTGATATTAGTCGCCAAGGAAGTGAAGCACCCCCACCATTGCTCCGCTTTGTCATGAATTGCTAGCGTAATTGCCTTTTTAGGCCTGGTTAAATAAATGAAAGGCTTTGCCCTTTATTGTGCAAGGTATTGGCTGTCTTGCAAAGGGCTTCAGCAAAGAGCGATGGCTGGATTTGCGACACAATCCCGGCAGGCGAAAAAACGGAGTTTTCGAAAGAAACTTCCGTTACACAGAACATTTACACATTGATGTTACTTTCCAACGGAAACCTGGAAAGCACATTCACAATATTTATGCGCAAATACATACAATAAATAGCAAAATATAAAAAAAGAAACTATAAGTGACCTTTTTTAATCAACTGGGCCAGCTTACTACGTTGCTGGCGCGCTGCCTGCCTTTTA
>JACJUY010008578.1:24105-37334 GCA_014220935.1 Platorchestia sp. MABIK | reverse complement strand
TTGTGTATGGGTCATTGTTGTGTATGGGTCATTGTTGTATATGGGTCATGGTTGTGTATGGGTCATTGTTGTGTATGGGTCATTGTTGTGTATGGGTCATTGTTGTGTATGGGTCATGGTTATGCATGTGCCATGGTTGTGTATGAGTCAAGGTTGTGTATGGGTCATGGTTGTGTATGAGTCATGGTTATGGTTATTTCTGGCTGGGCCATAACTATGCAGACACAGTATTTAAAAACAGCACCGCCCTTTGTTTGAATTCACGTCGTCATGACTGCAGGTGTGGAGCTTTGCTCAGGATTGCGTCCGAACGCCTGCGACAATTTGTCTTTGTCCCTTTGTGCAATTTCCTGGACAATGGCTTAGTTACGCTATGACTTTAATTGTGCTTTATGAATCAATGACTTCATTAGGCGTTATAAAGAGCCTTAATTCGATGGATTACGGCGAAATTATGCCATGGTGGAAAAGACTTGTCTGCTGAATATAGGGTTAATTTTCTGCAATAAAATGGGTTATTTTTAGGTTGTGAAGGGTTTTTTTACTGTATAAATGTGTTATTTCTACGTTATGAATTAATTTTTAATTTAAAAATTGATCAATTCTACATCACAAAAGAGTTATTTTGTTGAAACAAATATTTTATTTGTGCGAGATGTTAGTTATACGATGCAAATGAGTTAGTTATACAATACAAATGGGTTATTTTGACGAAGTAGATGTATTATTTCCGCGTTGGAAAAACACTCAGCATTTCTGGAACGCTTGTTTGCCCATCCAAGCCTTATTTGTAGCAGGCATTTTATCTTTTTTAATTTTTAATAAACATGCGAACTCACAGTCCTCAGAAAATACACATATAGAGCATTTATACGGCGGCAACTGCTAGACAAAATAGCATAGGCGAAGGACGCAATGCAAATATGAGAGAAAAATTGTTTTTGTTCTCTTGTCATAGTCTCAACCGCGAGCTTTACTTGAGCTCTAGTTTTCGCGTTTTGTTATTTTGTTTCAATAGGAAATTAACTCCGAATAGCCGCATCTTTTGTGATCACAACATCATTGGTACATAAAATTGCCAAGGATAAATCGTTTTATTCAAACAACTCAAAATGTTGTGGCAAAACTCTCCCTTTCTTGTTCATCCCATGCTTCAGTAAGCATTATACGCTCATTTTACACCCCTCGTCTATCGGGTGCTCTGACGCATTTTATGTTTATTTTACAGACACTGCAGCTTGTAATAAATAGTTTCCAAGTGCCCTTGATCTGACTTCCGAAGCTGTTGTCCACATATAAAGTGCTCGACAGCCCATCGCGGTTCCGTATGCCGGGACGTAAAGTCCGTAGACTTATGGCATCTCTAAGAATTATTCGAAGAAAATTCTACGGATAAGCAGATCATGTTTCCGAAAACATTTTGGGTCTTGAAAGCATTTAGAAAATGTTTACGGTTACGTGATGTGTATTTAACCGATAAGACGAATGTGCATATGTAGGCATGCTGCTTTGAATATATTCGCTCGTCTATTAGTTTCGAGTAGTGAAACATATATTAATGAAAAATATAACATTTTTGAGGGAAACGCATCAAAGTGACTAAAGTGAATAAAAGATTCCCCAGTTTTCTGACTGTTGAAAATAGAAGCCCGAGACCTAACTCTGCTGTTTGGCTCTCACGGATAAATATTTAGCAGGCAAATGAATATCAAATCCTTCTCTCGCACAAGTCGATCGCTCAGTGGGCATCCCGAACGCTTAGCGATGATAATACGGAGGCCTAAAGTTTGTTGATTCGCCTATTTTTATTGGCCAAACTGCACAAGAACGCGATATGAATACAGTTTATTTGAAATTACACAAAAATGCGATTTGAATTTGGCTTAACAGAAATTACGCAAAAAATTCTACATAAATTCAGTTTAACCACAAAATTGTTGATTAGGGATATCACATGAAAGTACATTAAACATGTTGTCCCAAAATGAGGTCGTCGATCGATAAATAAGAAATTCTTGTTATTCGCTACAAAATTGATATGTAACTCATACATGCGTGCGATGTTCCGAGTATTTTTAACTTGAGTGTGTTGCTTTAATTGATTGTAAAGAATGGAATACATGAATATACAATGCAATTTTAAATCGCTTCATGAATATTCTTACTAAAAATACACAAACAAATAAATCTTCTTTAAATACGTGCGAGATAAAAACGCTTTTACATCACTTGAAATGTATTTTGTACTAAAATTACCCAAGAATATAAATTGTCATTCAATATTTACGTAAGGAAAATACCTCTTATTGCTCTACTCTTGTTCAGCCTCGATAAATACTACACAATAAATTAGGCGCGTTTGTTTGTACCTGCGTTTGTAGAGTATATTGCACCACGTTATCAGCGTCAGATAGGGAGGTAAGGAGTCTTTCCGGCACAGGTTATTTATTCGAATTTTTTCAGTTCTAAGAACATGCATGTCAGCCACCAGGTTATTTGAGTCTCTTTTTTCAATCAGTTCACTGAATCGAGACTCAAATAATCTTAAGGGCAATAAACAAACATTTTTTTTTAGAACGTTCAACATTTTTAATTAGATTATATGTGATTTCAAGCCTCCCTAACCGCATAAAAAAAAGAGCGTATCGAAGAGAGGAAGGAGGAAGGCACCATTTAGTGTGGAGATAAGGGAACGTGGAATCTATACAGATTGGGCATAGAAACCGCAAGTTGAGAAAGAAGGTCATGAAACAAGATAAAAGTAGAAGAAGAAAGTAGTAGGTACTGAAAAACAGGACAGCAGTGAACCGGAAAAAGATGGTCCTTAACATAACAAAAAAGCCTTTTATTTCAACTAAAAGAAAACCTACCCAACTCTCAGCTCGGGCCCTCACACATTTCCCCCTGGGAGCGCAAATTCCCATAGATACAATAGTTGTGTCCCCTGAGGGGATCATTTGTGAAATTTTGTTAATTGGTTTTTCTCTTTTCTTTCAGATGAAACTTTTAGCGAAAAATGAAATCATCGTTTGGAACGCTAAGTGAAAATACGACCATTAATACTTGGAACATTAAGAATTTTGGTTGTAATGTTTGCAGTTCTAAGATCGTAGTTGCAAATTTTGGTTGTAATGTTTGCAGTTCTAAGATCGTAGTTGCAAATTTTGGTTGTAATGTTTGCAGTTCTAAGATCGTAGTTGCAAATCGTCAGTTTATGTGCAGATCTTTCAATCGAAACTTGTATAAAAACATTGATGACTAATAACATATAATCAATTCTTTACTGGTCCTGTTTTTATCCTTGACACATGTCATGCCATGTCCAGCGATACTAAGCATCCTTCATATATATTTTCCAGCGATACAAATTTTCCATGAAACATGTCCTTTCATATCCTTGATGCTTGCCTTTTCATATCGTTAATACTCGTTTGCCAACTGAATCAATCTCAATGTATTTTCTCAAAATAACCGTCGTAATGGAATAATTTCTTTGCTCTATCGCACGTTATCGAACGCCTTCAGTTGTGACGGGACCTAGCCAGACATGCCACCCACTCACCTGCCTTGTGGTGCGCTCAAGCCATTGTGCTTAAGCCATTGTGTTGAACTTAAGCCATTAAATTCAAGCCATTGTGCTTAATACAACACATTGCGTAACACTACACAAAGCTTAACACAACACAAATCTCAACACAACACGAGCTCAACACAACACACAGGCACATGACCAAGTCATATATACACCCCCGCTGAATGATGAGCCCGTGGCTATATTTAAGCCAGCGTTTAATGCACCAGTCGTCCCTCATACAAAGTAAATATTTGCGACAAAAATGTGCGGTCGAACCATGAGTATTTCTGTCGTCATAAATACAAACTTTATTCTAACGAAGTTAATGAAACATGGATTTTTATCGCCGTAGATTTTGCAGGAAATTGGCCTAATTAATTACAGTGTGATGTTTTTTACGCAGTTTTCAAATGCAGATAGAAAATAAAATTGATTTAAAATTGAAAAAAAATAGGAGTAGTTTTATGAATAAATGCAGAATATTGAGTAACCTTGGGCGATGTATTTGAATAAATCTGAGAGTAGGGGTGCCGTTCAGCTGTTGCGTAGAAGAGGCGCATAAAAAAGAGTTATTGAACAACTTACAAAGGAAGTGTATCATCCCTTGTATTGTTAATAAAACGCCCCGTGTCTCCTTGAATAAGCAAATTTACACATTTTTATAATCTGAATTTCTCTTATGTTATTACAATAGGAACCTCATTGAACGCATTAAATTTGTGGAGAATTGTTTGCACTCTGTAATTGAATAACAATACACAGTTACTGCTCGCTTGGTGGGTGCGTGTGTCTGTGCCGCTCATAAGGATGCTCAATGACCGTATCTGTGATACGAGTTTCACCAGTGCACAAGTACAAGTATATTTTAATGGCGGGTACTGTTGGGATGGATGTATTTGGTGGTCATCCACATCTGCGTGATTTGTTTAAAGGAAACTATAGAATCCCGTTATTTATGACGGGTCGTGTACACTACTAGTTATATAATAATGTTAAGGAACAATGGTATAGATAGCATAAGATAGGTAAACCTAACCTGAGCTTTTTGCCTATTCTATTCCTACTTACGTAGAAAGTATTGAAGAGAGGTAATGGAGGCTAAACTTTCAATGACTCAAGTTAAATAAATTGTAAATTAGTTCAAGCCTTTCTAATCTATACGAACGTGCTCCCAAGAGAGGATTGAAGCGGCGCATGGACGATCAATTTAGTTGTCTGTATCATTGACTCGATATGTTGATGAGATTTTTTGTTGCCCACAAACGGCGTCAATCTTTTCATCAATACAATTGATGAAAACCAGTCATTTGCTCTGCGGACGCCGTACGTGATGGTCGACAAAGAAATTACCATTGTAGCGCCCGCCTTGGCGCTTTCATCTCCCAGAAAACTCCCGCGTAAACGCAAGACGCGGGCCAAAACTGGCTCAGGGAACGTGGCAGAATATCCGGAGCCGACGCATGGCTCAAGGAATTACGTGCAAATGAGCCATAAGATTTTAAGAACTATCTTTGAATGGACTCTACATCATTTGATGAGCTGTTGCATTTGGTCACTCCATAAAAAGTACCAAGTACGAAGTACCAAGTACTGAAAAGTACCAAGTGTTACTTTCAAGATAATTTAAACAAGTAGGTTAACATTTATAAATAAAATAACTGAACTACATTCAAATAATATAATATAATAATGGGACATAAAAAGTACCAGATATGTGTAGCAGCGTCCTCCAGCATGCAAAAAACACCAGATCTGCGTGTACACAAAAATGAAATTCCAAGTATTCCCAGGCTTATACACTACGACTTTCAGAGCTAAGAATGAAATATTGACGAACCATCAATAAAAAATCAAACAGATTTGATTGCGTCAATACATTGAGTCAATTAATTGACGGTCATCGATCGAGCCCACAGACGATCAATTAAATTGTCAATTGTGACAATGATGAAAATTGACAATATAACTGCATGATCGTCTGTAGACTTGATTGACGACCGTCAATTAATAATTATTGACTTTGGGGGCAACAAAAAATCTCGTCAACATATTGAGTCAATGAGATTGACAATTAAATTGATCGTCTATGGGCCGCTTTAGAATGGGTTATGGAAAAGATTAGATTCGATTAGTCGTTAGTTTTAGCCTCCCTACCCGCAGCAACAAATGCAATCCAAGAGAGGAAAAAGGAAGGCACCATTTAGTATGGAGTTAAGGGAACGCGGAATCTATGCAGAAAGAGCATAGAAACAGGAAGTTGAGAAAAACGTTCATGAAACAAGATAAAAGTTGGAGAAAAAAGCAGTAGGTGCAGAAAAATTGGACAGCAGTGAACCGAAAAAAGATGGTTCTTAACATGACAAACAGTTTATTTCAACAAAAAGAAGGCCTACCTAACTTTCAGCTCGGGCCCTCACATTTTCCCCCTGGGAGCGATTCTATAGTGAAAATAATTGTTGGGTGAAAACAGATAAATATAAATTAAAGCATCAAGTTAGGCTTGAAAATCTCATTCATGCTCCTTTTTTTCAGTCAACGCATTTTAAAATGAAAATCATATTCATGCGCCTTCCATTCAATTCATTGAAGTATAAAAATTCTATTCATCGAAAGCTCTTCATTTTAAAGTGAAGTTAGAATGGTTTTGTCTATCGGCGTAAAATGAATTTCAAGTACTTATTTTATTTCAGTTAAAGTTTCTGTCGTACAAAAAATTTATTCCATTCAACTGAAAAAAGTGCGAGTATTTTACGTGTCTTTTTGACATAGCGTCTGTTCCTTTTTTGCGTTCTGGAAGTAAACAAATGAATAATTTACAGAGACTTGTGTATCGTTCAACATAGTAGAAATAAAACCTAAACCTTCTTTCCATGTTTTAGTCACCATTGCATTATAACATAAGTCGCTTAGTCTCCAACCTCAACCAACTTGAAAAACAATGTCACTATTTTATTAATCGTATTGAACAAATATTAGCTATACTCGTATTTCGTTGAATGGGTTTTTAAATTAGAATAAATAAGCTAGTTTAAGCCTCCCTAACTACAGCACTGTTCCAAAGAGAGGAAGGAGGAAGACGCTATTCAGAATGGGGTCTTGAAAACGGGGATTCTATGCACAAAGTGTTTCCACACATCTCCTGCGCATGGAAACAGCAAGGAATGAAATAAGTTTATGAAACAAGATAAAATTTGAAGAAGAAAGTAGTATGATGAAAAATAGGACAACAGTCAACAAAAAAATGGCTCTATTTTAAGATTAGGAAAGCCTTCGTAACTTTTCACCCTGGACCTCACTTCTTCCGCCTGGGAGCGCTAGTTCCCATAGATAATATAGTAGAATCCATTAGAAGGAATCTAATGTCAAATTAGCAATCCATTATGGAGCCACTGCTGCAAACCGTCGCATTGATATCCGTCATCGTGATATATGTGGGGTCAATTAGCTCCATAAATGAGGTTATTATATGATATATTAATTCGCCGGCCATTATTTTAATTAATCAGTCATAACATAGCTCTAAATAAGGCACGCAAGTTGCCTCAGGGGCAATTAGAGAAAAATACATTAAATAAGGAGAAATTTTCGTTCACAAAGTTTTAGAGAAAATCAATAAGGCTTTTTCAAGAGCGTCTGCCAAGAGCGTCTGCCAAGAGCGTCTGCCAAGAGCGTCTGCCAAGAGCGTCTGCCAAGAGCGTCTGCCAAGAGCGTCTGCCAAGAGCGTCTGCCAAGAGCGTCTGCCAAGAGCGTCTGCCATGAGCGTCTGTCAAGAGCGTCTGCCAAGAGCGTCTGTCAAGAGCATCTGCCAAGAGCGTCTGTCAAGAGCGTCTGTCAAGAGCGTGTGTCAAGAGCGTGTGTCAAGAGCGTGTGTCAAGAGTATCTGTCAAGAGCATCTGTCAAGCCCGTCTGTCAAGCCCGTCTGTCAAGCCCGTCTGTCAAGCCCGTCTGTCAAGCCCGTATATCAAGAGTGTTTGTCTTCTCCGCCAGCACTTAGCTCTTCGGGCAGAATTTTGACGGCATAATTCTCTGAGAGGAAATTAAGCAGAAAAATATTGCTCTAAAGGTGGCATAGTGGCGGCGGCGGCAGCGGCGGTGGTGGTGGAAGTAGTGGTGGAGGTAATGGTGGTGGTGACGGTGGTGGCGGGAGTGGTGGTGTTGGAATGGTGGAGGTGAATGCTAGTAAATTCCTATCAACATCCTGTCAAATGATTATCGAAAGCTCACTAGCTGTCAACCGACAGTCAAATTTGCACGTCCTCTGTCACGTCGCCGTCAACTTGAGGTCAACTTCAGGGGACAGGTCTGGGTAAAATAAATGTGCGTCATTTTCCCACGGATTTTTCTTAAATTTTCATCATAGGTGTAAAATAATGCAACAATCTTTTTTGGACTCGGGTGTTTTTTTCGTTTTTTCCAGGAAATTGATTTTTCGAAAAAAAAACAAAGAAAGTTGGCAAACAGAAAGTGTACCACCTACATTCGTAAAGTTTTGTAACTGGCAACACATTTTCGATATAGCTGAATGCGTTATCGATAGAAGATTTGGAATGGCTGTCCGATAATTTTATTTCAAGAACTTATGAATTTTTTCCTCAAAAATTCATTTTTTTCCCTTTTTTGTCTTGCATAATTTTAACACGAATCAAATTTGAAAAATAATTTTTAAAATTCCTGTTGCTTATTTTAAACCCTATCGATTGATATATTTACCATACCTGTACTTTAAAACTGCATGAAGAGATTCATGTTAAACGTCAACAACTTCAGGTTCTCAGGAGAGCCGAACAACTGCTGAACCCAACTCGCAATTTGTTCACTGTGTGTGTCAGAATGTTTTGTTTTCATACCAAAGAATTTCGACTGCGAGCTGCACGGCTAAGTCTCGCCTGCTGAACGCTCAAACCTGCTTCATCGTTAGGGGGTGTTGGAGTGGGGTGCTTGACGACCTAAGGGGACCGTCTTGGTAAACATTTAAATCCGTCATTTTACCACGGATTCGTCTGAATTTTTCATCATAGGTGTTAAATGATGCAACAATCTTTTTTTGGCCTTGTGTATTTTTTTCGTAATTTTGTTTTCCTCAAAAAACTGATAAAGCGTCTGAAAAAGGAATCGAAAACTGAAAAAGGAAATTGAATCTCCTTCAATTGCGAAATTTCAAAACCGGCAACATGCTTTTTAGATAGCTAAATGTTATATGTAAAGAAACAGTGAAATGTAATTTCGATATTTTGATTCGTTGATTTTTGGGATTTTTTCCAAATAATGCGTTTTATTTTAATTTTGACATCTTATTTCTGTAATAAAATTCAAACTAAACAGTTTCTCCACAAGCTCGTACACCAACATTTAGCTCTTTTTAGGCCCTATCAATTGATGTTTGTTATTCCTGTTCATTAAAACTGTAGTAGAAGTAACACTTCACACGTCAACAAGGCCAGGTTTGCAGGAGAGCCCGACAAACTCGTCCTCTGGCCATGCATTGACGTAAGTGACTGGTTTTTCGCAAGCTGTAGCAAGCGAACACTTACAAAATAGTAGAGCAAATCGTTAAGTTCAGAGAAAAATACTTCAAAACATGAGCTAAAATGAAGTGATGCATTTTGTTATGTTCGTAACTAAATTCTCCATTTAAACGAAAACCGACCATTTTTCAGATTTTGACCCTTGATATTAATTTTGAAAAAATATTCCACGACAAATTTGGAAATTTCGTCCTAACATATACGCATAAGCGATGCAAAATTTGTCAAGCCAAAAGCGTTTGAGTGAATTAAAAATCATACGAAACTTGGATATTAAAATCTGACAATCTACACAAGTGAGTGTGCGAGCGTGTTTGTTTGTACGTAGGCGTGTTTATTTGCTTGTACGAGCTTATGTGTTTGAGTGTATGTTTGTTCATGTCACTGAGTCAGCGATTCTGAGGTCGCGTAGAAGCAAAAGCTAATGTTTAAACACTAAAAAAAGCCAATTTTAGGAAGGACTGAAAGCTAATGTTTAGGAACGGATGAAAGTTCGAGCGTTCGTCTAAAATAACAAGGAAACGCTGCTAAAACAAGAAGAAAAGTCTTCCCTCCTTAAGATTTGAACTGAAGCGGAGAATTTCGTAGCTTTTTTCATTATTGGAGTGAAGGTTTGAGTGGAGACCGCTAATCGGTCTCAAACTCAAACATTTGGTCACAGCTGAGCCAACAATCGGAGTTTGCTTGAACTGTGGGGGCTTACAGGGACGTTTGGGGGGGGAGGGGGTGAAAGGAGGGGAAAAATGGAGCACAAGAAAGAAGATGCAACTTCAGAAGAGAACCACACGTTGAGAAGATGACAAAAGAAAAAAAGCTGTGGGAAAAAAGAAAATGTTCATGTGAGAAAGTGGGACAAGCGTAGGAGAAAAAAGCAAGTCTTGGGAAAAGTTGGAAAAAGAGAAGGAAGGAAGCCTAGGAAACAGAAGAAGAAGCGTGGGAGAAAAATAAGGAAAGAAGTCTGGAAGAAAGAAAAAGAATGAAGTTCAGGAGGAATAAAAATAAGGAAAGACGTCTGAAAGAAAGATGAAGAATGAAATCAAGGACGAAGAAAAAATGAAGCTCTGAAATAAAATTAATCTAAGGGAGAGACTGAGGAAAGCCTGTGGAATAAAAATAAAATGCTTAGAAGACGAAAGGAGGAGAAAAAATGAAAGCCATAGAAGTGAAAAGAATCCTTGGCAAAACGGGAGAAAAAAGCAGCGTAGGAGAAATTTGGCTCATCATAATTAGAAGATCCATTTTTTAAAAGAGACATCAGACCATGAAACGGGTAGTTTTAAATACTCGTAATTACTAGGGGACCCAACACTATTCAGTGCTTTTTACTTCAGGCCTCCGTTTGAGAATTTTTACTTACACTCGCAGTTCCGTTTAACCAAAGACACTGATTTTAAATGTACGCTAGATTGAACAAAATTTAATGACGGACTCTCTTGAGAAACTGCAAAAATGATGGTACTACTAACTACTACGTTAACGAGTCACCTGATCACAGTACATTCCAAATTAAAATCGGGAATGGTTTCTTCTAAAAAATTGGGCGTCATCTCAAATCATCTATTAGACAAACAAACATTTTAATTTAACCGCTAGCATCCTAAATATTTCTACATAATTACAAGAGTGACCAATAATGTGAGGAATAAAATTGTACTGAGAAATCCTTTATGTAAAACGTCGAGGACTTGAAAGTACACGAGACAGGAAATCTCAAACTCAATCAACACAAGACATCTCGCACTCAAACATTTGATTTTTTCATTTCGTTGTTCGAGATCGACCCATTTGTACGATATCCACCCGTTTGTACAATATCTACCCATTTGACACACAAGCATGTTCTCGCTTTTTCCTGTCGCTGTGTTAATTGCACGGGAATGAGAAGGTGAGAAGAAAAAGTCATCTCGAGCACCGTCGCACAGCATCAAAGATCTAGAAAAAGCCGAGGTGATGCTTATTTTACGAACTCAATCTATCGGGCAGAGGCCAATTACATTTTCCGTAAGTAGAGTAAGAAATATATAAGAGAAAATGGGTCTCCATAGCGATTCATGTTGTGAAGCTGAGAATATCAGCTAAAAAAGGGAGGTACTTGTAAAAAATCCTTCTCCGATTGGGCTAGTCTAAGGCAAAATTTGAGAGCGCTTGTCACGAAGCCTCTCATTTACACTCGTGTAGTTTGTAATTTTAATATTCCTTTGTGGAGGCGTGCTTTTCTCCATCTGAAATTGCCGTGTTGACACAAGTTGGCAAGTGAAATAACCACCCTGTGACACAATTGAAAATCCGTTTCGAAAGTACAGCTTTTGATCACAAATGTCAAAAGGCATCGAGCCTCACTTCCAATGAAGTAGAAATTCTATTGAGCACTGGGTATAAAATCGTACCAATCTACGTCTCTTTCACATTGGAGGATGGTGATGGTCTGTTTGAGCAGATACTATTTCTTTAGGATCTTTATCGTCTTCTTTGTCCAAAGTTTTGTGCATGATATGACACCGAGAAGAAAATTGATTGAAAACAAAAAGCTCTTGTCACCAATTCTTTGAATGAAAGTAATGAATTCCACGCTTCGTACGGCTGGAATAGATTACTTTTGAGTGTAAATACACCTGCCACTTCTGTCAGTCTTCCGATACTTTTGTCGGTCCTCCGTTACTTTTGTCAGTCCTCCGTTACTTTTGTCGGTACTCCGTTACTTTTGTGAGCCCTTCGTTACTTTTGTCGGTCCTCCGTTACTTTTGTCAGCCCTTCGTTACTTTTGTCACTCCGTTACTTTTGTCAGCCCTTCGTTACTTTTGTCGGTCCTCCGTTACTTTTGTCAGCCCTTCGTTTCTTTTGTCAGCCCTTCGTTTCTTTTGTCAGCCCTTCGTCACTTTTGTCAGCCTTTCGTCACTTTTGTCAGCCCTTCGTTACTTTTGCCAGCCCTTCGTTACTTTTGTCAGTCCTCCGTTACTTTTGTCAGTCCTCCGTTACTTTTGTCAGCCCTCCGTTACTTTTGTCAGTCCTCCGTTACTTTTGTCAGCCCTCCGTTACTTTTGTCAGCCCTCCGTTACTTTTGTCAGCCCTCTGTTACTTTTGTCAGCCCTCCGTTGCTTTTGTCAGCCCTCCGTTGCTTTTGTCAGTCCTCCGTTGCTTTTGTCAGTCCTCCGTTACTTTTGTCAGTCCTCCGTTACTTTTGTCAGTCCTCCGTTACTTTTGTCAGTCCTCCGTTACTTTTGTCAGTCCTCCGTTACTTTTGTCAGTCCTCCGTTACTTTTGTCAGTCCTATGTTACTATTGTCAGCCCTCCGTTACTTATGTCAGCCCTCCGTTACTTTTGTCAGTCCTCCGTTACTTTTGTCAGTCTCAAGTGGCAAGTCACGCTCCCATTCCGTACTGAAGAAAGAAGTGGATATTGTATGAACAAATGGATATTGTGCAAAAGGGTGGATATTGTACAAATGGGTGGATCTTGTATAAATTGGTGGAAATTGTATAAATGGGTGGAGATTATACAAATGAAGTACAAATGGGTGAATATTGAGGAAATGGCTGGACTACGACGTCTTTCACAATACATTCAAAGTCATTTCAGGAAAGATATTTTCAAGTCAACTGAGAATTCCAGTAGATTTAGTAAATTTAAGAAATCGATTTAGCACAAGCACCATTTGTGAATTAAAGCAAATTTGTTACACCTTATAGATATATTCGTACAAACATTTGCTATTACATCCAACAGTCCGCAACATCATCTATTACATCCAACAGTCCGAAACATCAGCTACTACATCCAACAGCCCGCAACATCAGCTGTTATATCCAACAGTCCGCAACATCAGCTATTACATCCAACAGTCCGGAACATCAGCTATTACATCCAACAGTCCGTAACATCAGCTATTACATCCAACAGTACGCAACATCAGCTATAACATCCAACAGTCCGCAACATTAGCTATTACATCCAACAGTCAGCAACATCAACTATTACATCCAACAGTCCTCAACATTAGCTATTACATCCAACAGTCCTCAACATTAGCTATTACATCCAACAGTCCGCAACATTAGCTATTACATCCAACAGTCCGCAACATCAGCTATTACATCCAACAGTCCGCAACATCAGCTATTACATCCAACAGT
>JACJUY010008578.1:5789-22561 GCA_014220935.1 Platorchestia sp. MABIK | reverse complement strand
CATGTGAAGATGGAAATGTGCCCGCGTGAAGAGGGAAATGAGCCCACGTGAAGAGGGAAATGAGCCCACGTGACGAGGGAAATGAGCCCACGTGACAAGGGAAATGTGTCCTTGTGAAGAGGGAAATGTGCCCGTGTGAAGAGGGAAATGAGCCCACGGGACGAGGGAAATGTGTCCTTGTGAAGAGGGAAATGTGCCCGCGTGAAGAGGGAAATGAGCCCACGTGAAGAGGGAAATGTGTCCGAGTGAAGAGAGAAATGAGCTGACAGTGAGATGTAAAATAAGTCGTCACGAACACTCGACACTTTCCGTCTTTCTAAGAGATGAAATTTGTTACTTCAATTTTATAAAATTTCTCATATTAAATTTAAAGGAGCTAAAATACCGTGCCGCACTTCGTGGCTCACACGCCCACAACGCGGTCTGAGGAGCGCTCTCTGTCGCTCTGCAGAGTGCAACGCGACTGCCGCGTGATGGGCAGGTGTTTTGTGTGGATTTAAAATGCGCCAGAATTAGATTAGTTTCTCAAGTGTGTGAGCCGCACAGCACGCACAGTTGTCTACTTGTTTTGGGTTGGTGATCGTGTCGTGTTTCTAATTGTGTGATGTGTTTCATTTTGGGGTTCTCGAGTTGTTTTAAAGTTCTCGAGATGTTTCGTTATTTTGGGGTTTTTGAGTTCTGTCATTTTGGGGTTCTAAAGTTGTCATCGCTATCGTGTGCTTTATATGTAGTATCAGGCATTTTTCAGAGTTGTTTCCGTGTTATTTTTCTTGTCATGTCTGTTCTTTTCTTGTCATGTCTTATTTTCTTGTCATGTCTTATTTTCTTGTCATGTCTGTTCTTTTCTTGTCATGTCTGTTCTTTTCTTGTTGTCTGTTATTTTCTTGTCATGTCTGTTATTTTCTTGTCATGTCTGTTATTTTCTTGTTGTCTGTTATTTTCTTGTCATGTCTGTTATTTTCTTACCATGTCTGTTATTTTCTTGTCAGTCTTAGCTATTGTGTGTTGTGTCCTCATTTTGTAGTTCTTGAGTTGTGTCTTTGTTATTTTGTGCCTTATGTGCAGCGTCAGGCTTTATGTCAGGGTTAAATCTGTTTTTATGGTATGACTGTCTTGTCTTGTACTAGTGTTAGCTGTTTCGTGGTTTGCTTGTTATTTCATGCTTTTTGCCACGTGCGTGTTTTTCGTGTTTTAGTGCTGTATTTTTTATCGTTTGTGTTTTTTCAGTTGTCTCTATTTTAAGACCTTTGTGTTATGCATAATAGATTTCTATTGATGTTGCGTCTTTGTCATTGTATGCTTTGTGTATTGTAATTGTTTATCGTGTTATGCCTTGGAGTTGTTTTAGCGTGTTTTTCCTATGCATTTGTTTTACTTTTTTCATGTTGTGATTTGTTCTCATTGCTGTGTTGAGTTTTTCTGGTAGTAAACTACGTTTTGTCTGCTTTATTGTGTTGTGTGCGTTACTGTCTAACGTTTTGCTCGCGTTATTGTGTTGAGTTGTTACTGTGTTGAGTTTTTGTTATTGTGTCTCACGTTTTGTTCCCCTTATTGTGTTGCGTGCGTTTATTGTGTGCGTTACTGGGTTGTGTGTGTTTAAGTGTTGTGTGCGTTATTGTAATACTTATTTTGTGTTGTGTAAAGAAACCCAAAGAATTTGCGACCGTTCTAAGGGCTCCGTGCATTGTGTGGTGCGACGAAACAAAAGCTGCCTGCAAATTAAAGGTGATATTTAAATGAGCTTAAGTCTTCTCAACTATGACAGAGGTGTTCCCATGAGAGGAGGGATGAAGGCACCGTTCGTAATGTAATTAAGAAAACGTGGAATCTATGCACTAAATACTGCGCTTGGAAATAGCATAATTTTTTTAATGAAGTCTATAAAATGAGATGAAAGTTTAAGAACAAAATATGAGGCGCTGAAGAAAAAGGACAGCTGAGTACTGGAAAGATGATTTGTAACATCCAAAAGTTCGTTCTATTTTAATGAGATCAAAACTTATCTAAATTTCAGTTCTGGATTTCACAACTTCTTTTCTTCACCATTCCCTTAGTTTTGTAATAGTTTTGTATCTTCTCTAAACAATTCCCGTAGATACAATAGTTGTGTATCTTCTTTAAGCAATTCCCGTAGATACAATAGTTGTGTATCCCTTTCTCTAAACAATTCCCGTAGATACAATAGTTGTGTATCTTCTTCTCTAAACAATTCCCGTAGATACAATGGTTGTGTATCGCTAATGGGACGCGATGGTTAAGCGCATGCGCGACACGCTCACGTAGTTACAGTCAAATACGTCGTAAGATTGTGCGTTCTAATGTCTACGCGCTCAAATGACAGCGATAAGAGCAAGACCAGAATGTAGGTAGAGTCTATTGAAAAATATAATGGTATAGAATCTTCCCTAATAACACCCTTGGAGTGGTCATTTATTGATAAATTAACAAATTTGTTTGGTGTACCCTTCTTGAGAAGCAGCTTCTTCGATCTGACTGAAGGATGCCCAATGACCGTATCTGTGAGACGAGTTTCACCAGTGCACAAGTACAAGAATATTTTAATGGCGAGTACTATTGGGATGGATGTATTTGTTGGTCATCCACATCTGCAAGATATTTAAAAAGAAAATATCAAATCCCGTCATTTCTGTATGGTCGTGCACTTTAGTTTTCAAACGATATGCGCGGTCGTAAACGCAGCGTGAGTTATTCGAAGTGAATTTATGCAACAAGCTTTACCACAACGGCGATGCAATTTGTTGGGAAAATCTGTCCTTTTATACGGAGAATGTGAAAAATCTGACCTCATAAAAATCTATGGTGCTGAAAAATCTATACGGAGAATATTCTGATGTTCCCAAGAGCAGAGAGGACGTTTGGGGTCAACAGAGACGTGAAGGGTCCGGCCACACTAGCTAGACGTATTGCTCGCCCGAGGTCGCCGCGTCAAGCCACTCCAGGGGTCAGAAAAGCCATTACACAAAATATTATTATTATTATTATTATTATTATATAAGAAAGATTTAGCCTCCCTTAACCACGACGAAGATGTTCTAAGAGAGGAAGGAGGAAGGCACCATTTAGTATGGAGTTGAGGGAACGTGGAATCTATGCACAAAGTGCACAGAAACAGTAAGCTAAGAAAGAAGTTTATGAAACAAGAAAAAGTTGAAGAAGAAAGTAGTAGGTGCTGAAAAACAGGACAGCAGTGAACCGAAAAAAGATGGTTCGTAACAAAACAAAACCTATTTTATTTCAACAAAAAGGAAGCCTACCTCATGTTTAGCTCGGGCCCTCACCTAGTAACCCTGGGAGTGCTAATTCCCATAGATACAATAGTTGTATCCCCCTGAGGGGATTACACAAAATAAAAACTGAAGGAGGCAAGAAGCCCATCCAGAGAAGTAGGCCTATGTAGAAGACTATCCGGCACCCTACTAATAGTTAAGAAATAGGGTAAAGTTATTGGCATTATCCTTATCTTGAAACGATGCACTGAAGTTTTCAATTTCTTAAACAGTGACTGCAAGAGAATAAAACATTCAGGGTGGTCCAAAAGTAGGTGATAACTTGAGCCCGGATTTCTAGTCTTAAATAAGGGGTCAAAATAGCGCTAAAAATAGGGTCAAAATAACATTTAAAAAAGTTGACATTGCAGGTATAATAGTTAAATAGTTTACATTTCTGGCAATATAGTTCTTATTTGTAGCAAAATAGCACGTAAAACTATAAAACAGATATTTTTCACAAGCCGGACTTGCGAATGAAAATGCCAAGAAAACGAAAGAGAAAGCGCATATGAAACAAACTGCAAAGGATCAACATAAACTGAGGCCATTTTTAACGCCTCGAAAAATTTCCATTGTTACAAATTATCGAAGTGTTTGCGCACAAACAAAATCTCAATGTCCGTTGCATCGTCCAGTAATAAATTTATTGCACTCGCTAAGTGATTCAAAAATGAATTTCACCTCTACATAGGGCGTTTCTGTGAATAGAAAAAATGAAAAAACAAATACACAAATGAAATAAAGCGCAACTTGAGCATATGACTCTTGAAAAATCTATCTTTCTGTCTGTATGTTGAACAAGCTATGAATTTCCTTTTTCGTACGTTTGTTTGCGCGTTTCTAAATGTGCGTGTTGTGTTGCGCGTTGTTTTTTATAAATTACTTTGTGATTAACCTTTTTTCACTGCTTGAAAATCATTTACGAAGATGTTCCAACCTGCTTCGGTATAGTGTTTTTCGTCTTTTCTTACCTCGTTTCACCTGATAATTTAGAAATTCCTAAGAATTCTCTAGTAGTGTTCCCTCGCTACTGCGCGGATCCTCTTTCGTGGATTCACCACTTCGCGGGCTCGATCGACCACACAAACATATTTACATATATTTTTAAAAATAAACATTAAATACACAATTTAGTACTAAATCCCAGTGAAATAATAAAAATAAATATAATTCATAGTAAAGTTAAAAAACGAGTTTTATTGGAGAAGTAAACATATATTTGAGTGTATAACAGCATGAAAATGGAAACAGAACCAACTGGAAAGGCTATAGATGTACGCATTGTGCGTCTGCAAAGGCTACGCCAAAGCGGCTTCATGGCGTAGCGATGCGCAAGACGAGCTATGATTGGTGCAGAAATGAAAGACGGCTGATGACATGCACCCATTCAGATATCTAGCTTGTGATTGGTGCTTTCAATATTCATATTTGGTCTGTTTGAAACAACGTGCTACGCGGTTCAGACCGTTTTACGCTGTTTCTCGTGATTTTTTCGTTTGTGACTTCATTTCAGCAAAAATGAACAGTATGGTAACAGGAGGAGGGTTGAATAGTTGTACAGGGAGGGTTTTAGAAGTCGAAATGGACATAAATATTTACGTAAAAATCAGAGATCCTACTTCGCGGATATTCTCTTTTCGTGGGGAGTTTTGGAACGCCTCTACCACGATACACGAGGGAACACTGTAGTCTTTATATTATTTATAAGTTGTCAGCCAACTCTTGGAGTATAAAACATCCAAGAGCTAATATGTTTGATTTAATAAGCCCTTGAACGGGTTAATCTATTGGCACGCCTCGTACTGTTTGTCTATTAGTACACCTCGTATAGTTTGTCTATTAGTACGCCTCGTATAGTTTGTATATTTGTACGGCTCGTATTAGTACTCCTCAAAATAGCGTTTATAGTAAAATCGCATTTTTGCTATAAATGCAATATTTATTTGCATTTATAGTCGTTATATCATTAATAGGATAAATGCTAGAAATCCAGGCTCTTGTGATAACATTTCTTTTGAGACTACGTATGCACACAACTATAACTACTAACACAATAATTAAATAGACAGCCTAATTTTATTGTGAACAATGATACAAAAAACCTTAAATTTCATCCACTCGGGAGCTCAAACTGTTCTCCATCATAACTTGCTCAGCATTGAAGTCTGACTCTTAAGCTTCGACCCACATTTTTGCACCAACACAATTAATTGTAGTTGTGAAATTATCAATAAAATAGCACAAATGACAAGTATAATGAACACAATTGTAATAATATCTCTGATACACAGACCTAATTCACAAGCTGTTCCCCCTACTTTTAGACTCCACCGTAAAATGGGCTGAAAACAACCTTGTGAGCGTAAATTTAAATTGTACATTTTCTTTTAGAAATTCGCTTTAATATTTTGAAGGGCATTTTGAACCGTGTGCAGCAGCATTAGAGGGCAGCTCAGAATGGTGCTTTTTCATAGCTCCTCTTGGTTTTGTTTGGTTGATTCTTGCACGAAACCTCTTGGTTTTGTTTGGTTGATTCTTGCACGAAACCTCTTGGTTTTGTTTAGTTGATTAATGCACAAAACCTCTTGGTTTTTTTTTGGTGAATTAATATACAAAAAGTGTTCGACCGATTTGCCTTAGTATTCATGCGCATTTGAAATGAGCTACTTTAATGCAAAATTGGCGACTTAAATACTACGTAAATGATTTTAACACCAAATTAGTAGCTTTGATAGTAGACAAATGACTTTAACACAAAAAAAATGATTTTAACATTAAATAAATGACTTGAATATTAAATAAATGAGTCATACCAACAAAATAGTTTTAATCATATTTGTCGACTTAAAGAGAAAATTCCACGTAGACTCAAATGCAGGCCCCAATCACATACGCAGCCAACACTGAGCAGCTGAACAGGAACGGACCCCCCCCCCNNNAGGCGCGGCGGCTTTGATCTGTCGACAGGAAAATATACAGAAGACAAACGCGGGCATCTGAGGCTATTGTTGTCTTGTGAGAGGCAGGTGAGGGGCAGGTGAGGGGCAGGTGAGGGGCAGGTGAGGGGCAGGTGAGGGGGACTCATCTGTCCTCCTCACCGAAACTAACGATAAGAATAAAAATCAGATTAGATTAGATTAGTCGTTAGTTTTAGCCTCCCTACCCGCAGCAACAAATGCGATGCAAAGAGAGGAAGGAGGAAGGCACCATTTAGTATGAAGTTAAGGAAACGCGGAATCTACGCAGAAAGGGCATAGAAACAGAAAGTTGTGAAAGAAGATTATGAAACAAGATCAAAATTGAAGAAGAAAATAGTAGGCGCCGAAAAACAGGACAGCAGTGAACTGAAAAAAGGGGGTCCTTAACATAACAAAAACATTTTATTTCAACAAAAAAGAAAGCCTACCTAACTCTCAGCTCAGGCCCTCACATTTTCCCCTTGGGAACGCTAATTCCCATAGATACAATAGTTGTATCCCCCTGAGGGGAATAAAAATTAGAAGACAATTCAGTTCAAGCCTCTCTTTCCTCATAAAATGTGTTCCCGAGAGCAGAAAGAAAAACGCGCTCTTCGATGTTTAATTTCGTGAGCAGGGAATCTGTCCACAATGTGTGTCTCCACAGCAGGATTGAAATAACTTTATGAAATCAGCTTATGAAAAGCGCTGCAAGAAAGAGCAATAATCGAAAACGATTGTCTGAGACATAACAAAAAAATTTATGTTTCACACAAAGAAAGTCTACCACCCCTTCAACTCGGGACATCACATCTTTCCAGGGGGAAGTTATGAGAGTAACGTCAAATATCAGAGCCTGTCTGCTGAGTTTCTAGCAGCCCGTCGTTCTAAAGTTAGAACCAAAAAGTGAAGCAAGAAAGTAATAGGGTTAGTCTCGAATGGCCGGTCGGATCAAATTGTGAGTTATTCTGTTAATTTTCAATTTTTGCGCCCGGTAGCGATCTAAAAATTCGACCTGTAAGGCGTGTAGTAGACTACACTACTACACGCCTTACGGGTCGGGCTAAGATCGCTACTGATCGCGAAAATTTAAAATAAACATAGAATAACCGACGATTCGAACCGATTCGAGCCGACCGGCCATTCGAGACTTACTCTGAACGCTTTCCCAAATTTATTTTTTATTGAGGAATTCATGCGATCGACCTGCTCTGTGGCTGATATGCTGCAGACCTACGATGGATGGACAAATGATAATTGAATGATAAATGAAGATTGATGGACTAAGATGACGATTAGTTGAATATTAATGAGCAGCTCCTCAGGCAAAGAAGGCTCGCTGAAGCTGTTTTTTGCTTTTTTGTCTAGCGGGTGCAGGATGTTGTGTGTCTATCTACTCCTGCCGCCCGCCGCTCCTTTTCAAAGACCGGATAACTTGGCGGTTTTGTAGCTTGTGCGTTTTTAGTCAGGTCAAATTTTCAAATTCATATGATTAGACGAATGAATGTATTGTGGATGATGAATGAATCATGAATGAACAATGAATCATGAATCGTGAATGAACGATGAATTATGAATGATAAATGAATAATTAATGAATGATAAATGAATAATGAATGAATGATGAATGGAACATGAATGATGAATGAAACATGAATGATGAATGAAACATAAATGATGAATGAAACATGAATGATGAATGAAACATGAATGATGAATGAAACATGAATGATGAATGAAACATGAATGATGAATGAAACATGAATGATGAATGAAACATGAATGATGAATGAAACATGGATGATGAATGAAATATGAATGATGAATGAAACATGAATGATGAATGAAACATAAATGATGAATGAAACAGGAATGATGCATGAAACATGAATGATGCATGAAACATGAATGATGCATGAAACATTAATGATAATGAAACATTAATGATAATGAAACATTAATGATAATGAAACATGAATGATGAATGAAACATGAATGATGAATGAAACATGAATGATGAATGAAACATGAATGATGAATGAAACATGAATGATGAATGAAACATGAATGATGAATGAACCAAGAATGATAAATGCATTGTGAATGGATAGGTAATCATGAATGATGAATGAACCATGAATGGTGAATGAAGCATGAATAATGAATGAATGATGAATGAACCAAGAATGATAAATGCAGTGTGAATGGATAGGTAATCATGAATGATGAATGAAACATGAATGATGAATGAAACATGAATGATGAATGAAGCATGAATAATGAATGAATGAAGCATGAATAATGAATGAATGATGAATGAACCAAGAATGATAAATGCAGTGTGAATGGATAGGTAATCATGAATGATGAATGACCCATGAATGGTGAATGAACCATGAATGGTGAATGAACCATGAATGGTGAATGAACCAAGAATGATGAATGAACCATGAATGATGAATGAACCATGAATGATGAATGAACCATGAATGATGAATGAATCATGAATGATGAATGACCCATGAATGATGAATGAACCATGAATGATGAATGAACCATGAATGATGAATGAACCATGAATGATGAATGACCCATGAATGATGAATGACCCATGAATGATGAATGAACCATGAATGATGAATGAACCATGAATGATGAATGAACCATGAATGATGAATGAAACATGAATGATGAATGAACCATGAATGATGAATGAAACATGACTGATGAATGAACCATGACTGATAAAAGAGCATGCATAAATTCATCAGGAACAAATGGCAGTCCACAAAGATTTTCTTCAGAAGCCATTACAACATTGATCGCCTTACTGTCCTCGTGCCTCACGTAAAATATCCAAGAGCATAAATATTTATTCTGTTTCTCATAATAAAATATTCAACCTTCGACTGAGATATAGTTAACTCCTTACGGTCTATCCGTCAATTGAAGACTTTGTTGTTGAGAAATAGTTATAATTGGATTCTCTGTAATGCATTTCTTGTATCAACCTTGCAGGGAAAACATACGCCGAGTAGAGTAGATCATGAGAGTAGATTTCTGAGAGTAGAGTAGATTTCTGAGAGTAGAGTAGATTATGAGAGTGGACTTATGAGCGTAGAGTAGATTATGAGAGTGGACTTCTGAGAGTAGAGTAGATTGTGAGAGTGGACTTCTGAGAGTAGAGAAAATTTCTGAGAGTAGAGTAGATTATGAGAGTAGATTTCTGAGAGCAGAATAGATTTTGAGAGTACACTTCTTAGAGAAAAGTAGATTATGAGTTAGTTTAAGCCTCCCTAACCACAACAAAAGTGTTCCAGAGTAAGGAAGGATGAAGGCGCTATTTACAGTAGCATAGAGTAAATTAAGGGAACGCGGAATCTATGCACATGGTGCGTTCCCACTCTAGATCCCAGCCGCATAGAAACAGCAAGTTAAGCAGGACGTTTATGAAACTATGTAAAAGTTGGAGAAATAATTAAAAGGGGCTGGAAAAACAGGACAGCAGAGACACTTTAACAAGATGATTAAAAAACTACTCTATCACAGTAAAAAGAAGGCCTACTTAACTCCCAGCTCGGGACCTCACATTATCCGCATGGGAGCGATAATTCTCATAAATACAATAGTTGTATACCTAAAAGGATTTTTTTTTTAGATTAATGCAAGGCATTCAAACTGTTCATAAAGGCGGAGATCTGCGAGCAATCTTCTATCGTCAGAAACAGCTCGCAGATTGCAGCCAATCTCTCTCTGATTACGCTCAATTTCGCACAGATTGCTCACGATTTCTACCCTACAATCAAGCCTTCTAAACACACAGCTCAAGACTCAATCATTTTACGCCGGGAGAGTAGGAGCAATCTTCGCATGATTGCCTATTTGTTCCAGCTTGCAACTCTCCGACAATCACGCCGAGACCTGAGCACTCCGGACAGAAATCAGCAATGATCAAAGATTTTCTCAGTTGTGTACTAAACAAGGTCAGGGGGACATTTGAAGTCATCGTGTATAAATGTATGTACATATATTTATACGATACAAACATTCGTGCGCAAATATTTATGTAATACATACATATGTTCACATTTTGTACGATACGTACATATATATATATACATTTAGTTATTCGTAACATATATATATATATATATATACATATACACCTTTTTTCGTTTTATAACCACATTCTTTCAAAATGTACCGACGAACTGCAAATTTAACAACGATGAACCATTGAATATAACAGAGAATAGAAATATAGAGACAGTGTCGCAAAAAATAGCAACAACGACAAATTATAGCGACACCCAGCAAAATGAATGACAGTGAAACTATACATCAGAACAAAGAAACATTGTGTAGTGACAGAGTCGGTTTATTGAAACAACGTTCAAAAAGGCTAACAATTATACAAAAAATAGTAACGTGCGTATATATTATTGTAACAAATTAACAATTTCTGAGACAATTGTTTATACGCAAAATAAACAGTAAAGAAGCCATTTAGCGTAGGATATAATGCATACTGAAACTTTGCACACAAAATTATTGATAATTACAATAAAGAATGATTATCATATGTGAGATATTGAAACTATTAAAAAAAATCTTATTGATTAAGGCTCTTGATCTAGTAGCTGTTGGCATGGGTGTAGTTGTCTGCCGCTATGACTGGAATGATAAAAGGCACGCACGTGTCAATGACATGCCAGAGAACCTCCTCCCGGTGCTGACGCAACGACTTTCCTGCTCTGCGCGCTGCCGCCACAGTGCATGCTTCGGAGATGCCATTCAAATGGTGCAACTGTGGCATCTAAGACGTAGGGCTTGCGGTCGAAAGGGGCACGAAGAGTTCTATTGAGATCCTTGACGGTGATGGTTGGAGTAGCTTCAATCAACATTACAAGTAAATCCAGGCTCTCAATATCTATCATCTGCTTGCAACCACAAGTCTTGTGCCGTCAAAAACAGATTATCGTTTTTGGTAGGACCTAACAAGGGAATAAGCGGTGGTACGCTTCACTCCCAGTTCTTGAACAGTGATACATGTCACACGTGAACCGGCCACGTCAGAGTTGTTCTGGAAAATTCCATTACTTCCCGGTCAGTGCATCATCCACTGACCGGGAAGTAATGGAACCTAGACTCATATAATTGTCGGGTGGCATTCACAATACCGAAAGTCAAAATTCCGAATGTCAAAATCTGGAATTTCTAAATCCCGAAAATCAAAATCTCTAATATCCTGTTCAGTTAAAAACATCTTATTAATACCAAATTTGAATACGAGCTGTCATGGAGAATTTTCATCAATTATTTTCAATTCTTCACTACACCAATTCGTAACACACACCATCAATTCGGGTCGACGCTTCCACTGCCAAATATGGTCGGGAATTAGACATTCAGGATTTTGACTTTCAGGATTTTGACATTTGGGATTTTGAGGTGGACCCATTACTTTCAATTTTTATTGAATGAGGAAGTGCGGGAAAATGATTTCTCTGGTCAATAGGAGTTTAAAAGATATTGTTACAACTTATGACTTTTCGTTACTATTTTTTGTATCTGTTACATTATTTTGAACCTGTGATACTGGCTATTTGAAACATTGTTACAAGATTTGATTATTTGTTAAAGAAAATGAACGTCTGTTGCAACATTCTGAGAGTGTTATACAATTTGAAGCAACGTTACATTTATTTGTCTATGTCATTACATTTTGCAGCTGTTTTCAATTTTACAGCATCGTCACTGGATTTGTACTGGATGTTGTTATGTTTTCAGCTGTTGTCATTGTTTTTTATTCGGTGTTAAATGATTGTGCAAACTGTTGCTATATTGTTTTGACGTGTGTTTATAAAACGAAAAAAGGTGTAGTTATACGTTACATATATATATGTACTCAGAGGAAGGGGTGGCGGAATACATCACGTTGTTTAAGTCACCAGATACCACATTTCTAAATCACGTACAATTACGAAAATTGGACTATATAAAAACACTAGAATAAGAATAATAATA
This sequence comes from Platorchestia sp. MABIK, assembly GCA_014220935.1. Lineage (NCBI taxonomy): Eukaryota > Metazoa > Arthropoda > Malacostraca > Amphipoda > Talitridae > Platorchestia > Platorchestia sp. MABIK. The sequence continues at coordinate 10,287 of JACJUY010008578.1, read as the reverse complement.
CATCTAAAACCCACATATATTAAACACTAAAATATACAGGAATAGGTGTAATAAATACGTGAACGAAAGTTTGCAACACATTTCAAGACACACAACATACATTCATACTATGTTTCATAGCCGTTTTTTTAATTATGTCTTCGAGACGTTCAAAGTAGTTCACTACCAGTCTTTTACAAGCTTCGAGTGTAATCTTATTCTATTCTTCAATGCAAATTTCTTTGAGTTCAGTGATGTTATTGGGACCTCTCTTCTGAATCTTCAATTTCAATTCCCTCCACAAGTTTTCGATCGTATTCATGTTCGGGGATTGACTTGGCCATTCTAAAATGTTTATCTTCTTCATTCTCAACCATTCTTTGGTTTCGTTTGCAGTATGCTTTGGATCGTTGTCTTGTTGGGAGGTCCATCCAAATTTCAATTTTAAACAAACGAGCTGGAGGTAGGAGTTGCTCTTCTTGTATTTCTATACTTCACGATATTTCATTCCATTCATGGTTCCTTCAATGATGTTAAGTTTACCTACCCCTGATGAGCGGAAACATCCCCACACTATGATTGAGCCACCTCCAAACTTAACAGTGGGTATGGTGCACTTTGATTTGTACTCTTCGTTTTGTTGCCTCCAAACATGGTTTGTGCTGCTTCTCCCAAATAGTTTAATTTTGGTTTCATCTGACCACAGTACTGAGTTCCAAAACGCTGATGGCTTGTTCAAATGGTCGTTGGCAAACTTCAGCCTGGCCTTGACGTGACGTTTTGGGAAAATGGGTATTCTACAAGGGGTGCGGGAGCGAAAACTTACAAGGCGTAGTGCCATGCTGATCGAATGTTAGCTGGCTTTGAATACAGATGCCTTGAGATCATCCTTCAATTCTTCACGAGTAGTTTGAGGCCTCCGCACTATTGTTCAGACTAATTTTCGAACAGTACGGTCGTTAATCTTCCGAGGACGGTCAGTTCGAGGCTTGCGGAAAGTCGTATTCTAGCATTTCCACTTACGTATTATGGTTCCAACCGAGGCTATAGGAACACACAGTTGTGCACATAGCTTCCGTTATCGCAAACCTTCATTATGGAGCTCCACAATATATTCGCGAAGGTCTTGGCTGATATCCTTATTCTTACCCATGCTTACGACCTTTCAGAACGAGAGCTGCTGTGCCAATCACACGTTATTAGAGATGAATGCTGACGAAAGTTCGGTTGCCAAATAGTAGAATGTATATGAACATTCTAGAATAACCCCACCAAAATTTCAATGTATAATATAGAGAAAATAGTCTGGTATTGTAAATTTTTGTTCACGTTTTAAATTATACATTTTCCTACATATATTGCAAATAAATACTTGTGAATTTTAGATATTTTATCCACCTTTTTATTCTATTGTTTATTTAGAATCGAATTTTCTTAATTGTACGTGGCTTAGAAATGTGGAATGTGGCGATTTAATGAAGGTGTTGTATTATTTTGCTCCCCCTGCATTTATACGAGACATATACATACAGGGTGTTGGAAAATTCAGTGCAAGTATTTGAACCACAAGTAAAGTCATCATAGCCGTACACTGTGGTGTTATATTTTGGTAAAATTCATTTTTCGAAGTTGCAGCGTTAATTTTCATTCCGAAAAACAATTTTCGCAGTAAAAAAATCTTTTTTCAATCGATTATGATGAAAATTAACAAAAAAGTAAATCTTTTAATGCTCTATGCGCACATGTTGTAAAACTTTGAAAAATGTGTAAAATAACTAGGAAACTGATGTTCAAATCTAATATAGGCTACACAAATTAATAGTTACAATTGCAAAAAAACTAGGAACCTACGATGAAAGCCTATTTCATGATCTTTCAGATGATGTGATGCATGACAAAAATAATCAGATTGAGTGCATTTGCCAGGAGGGAAACTGATATAAGTTCATCAGTAGTATTGACGCGCACCCACATGTTGCCCTGTCCCTGCACCAGATAGGCATGGCTAGACGCACGTGAGTGCTGCGGTAAATGGGTTTTACTGCGTTTGAGTAAAATGTTGGGATAAAGATTCAAATTTGACAGCTTTAACCTGTTTTATGGTGTTGACTATGGTACTGTGAACATGTTGAATCTCATCATTTTAACTCCAAGTAAACGAAAAATAGGTTCCCATGAACACATTCACACGTAGATTTGAGGAAAGATTAAAGAGCAATGTTACAACACAGAAGTATTCAGCTACTGAAGCTCACAGCACGCTTGTCACTTTAGTACATGATGTACATCATTCAGGATTAATATTCAAGTTACAACAGATGTTCAAAATGTCTCCGTTTCTTCTATGCACAACCTGCACCGATTCTCCAAGGACTGCCGTACTCGTTCGAACACTCTTCTCTTTTCTGCTATGTATGTTCACACAGAAGAAAGTCTAATGGGTTCAGATCAGGAGACCTAGAAGGCCAGTTAACTAGTCCTTCACGTCCTATCCATTTGTCTGGAAACCTAATGCTCGGTGTGTCTCTTGCTGCTCTTGAAAAGTGAGGCGGGGCAGAAACCACATTCTGCGGCGAATATCAAGAGGAACATTGTCAAGCAATACGGGACGATTCCTTTGCAGGAAAACATTGTACGTATCCCGTGTGAGTGTTGCAGGGAAAATGTATGGACCGATCAAGTGATTCCCTACAATACCTGCCCAAATGTTGACACGGTACCGATGTTGGTGTTCGTGTTCAATAATGTCGTGGAGATTTTGTTCTGCCCAGTGGTGCCGGTTTTGATGGTTAAAAACACCCTCTCATGAAAAATTGGCTCCATCTGTAAACAGAATGGAATGAAGAAAAATTCCTACTGTAGCGTAACTGATTAAGAAACAATCTTGAAAAGACAACCCGAGGTTGGTAATCTGCTGGTAGCAATCCTTGAACTCTTCCATATCTGTAGGGATGAAGATCGCTCGCACGCAAAACGTTCCACACTTCAGCTTAATCTCTGATCCCCAGTGTTTCAGCAACACAATGACAACTTGCATTAGGATGATTCTGAATGTACTCTAGCACCTCTTACTCCAGTTCAAGATTTAATCTTTCTCTCCCAGCGTCATGTCGCGTAACCTTAAAAGGACTAGTTTCTCGAAGCCTCCTGTGAATAGCAATGAAGGTCTTGAGATTTGGCACATTTCTGTTCCGGAACTTATTTCTCCACAGAATTGCTGCTTGTCTCGAGTTTCTTTGTGACTCTCCGTAAGTCATTTGAATGTCAGTCATTTCTTCATTAGTGAATCGTTGCATGACTGGGCAGTTGGCAGTGTTACTCTTAACGCAATGAAGCCCAGAAACGAAATGATAAGCAACCAATCGTCTAGCGGAAAAAACTTTCTTTGAAGTTAATAATTTGTTGCGGTCTGTAAACTTTAAAAGTCTCAATGTTGTCGTGTGAAATTACTCACACAATTTCTTCCCAGAAACTTTTGTCAGACCTTCATTTACAGACAAACATTAATTTCTTTGAATATTAACGACACGGTTGCAAATGCAACGAACCCCACTAGAGTTTTAAAGCCTTGATTACTCCATGAAGTGACGAAATAAGAGAATATGTTCATTTGACTCTAATATACACACATAATGTGTGTAAATTGCACCTTGCTTAATAACTCTAAACAGTACAACTTGTGTTTTATCACAACATTCTCCCCAAACGTAGTAAAAAAAACTTACCGGGGCACTTATGTTCGTTATGCCATGCCTATCTGGCGCAGTGACAGGGCAACATGTGGGTGCAGCCACAAATTACACCACAGTATACGGCTATGATGACTTTACTTGTGGTTAAAATACATATGCTAAATTTTCCAACACCCTGTATTTATATACATTATACTAATCGGTTAAAAATTTGCCCACGGGGATACAATTATTGTATCTGTGGAAATAAGCACTCCCACGGGGAAAATGTGAGGGCCCGAGCTGAGTTTTAGGTAGCCTTAATTTAGTTGAAATAAAATGGTTTTTTTTTATGTTAAGGCCCATCTTTTTTCAGTTCACTGCTGTCCTGTTTTTCAGTACCTCCAATTTTCTTCTTTGAGTTTGATCTTGTTTCATAATCTTCTTTCCCAACTTACTGTTTCTATGGCCTTTCTGCATAGATTCCGCGTGCCCTTAACTCCATACTAAATGGTGCCTTCCTCCTTCTTTTCTTCAGATTTGCCTTTGAGGCTGATTAGGAGACTTAAACTAATTAATAATCTAATCTAATCGGTCCAAAACGCACTGTGTTACGCATGACTGAATTTCTACATGGGGTCAGGCATTCAGTCACACACAGTCATGCATTCAGTCACACACAGTCACGCATTCAGTCACACACAGTCACGCATTCAGTCACACACAGTCATGCATTCAGTCACACACAGTCACGCATTCAGTCACACACAGTCATGCATTCAGTCACACACAGTCATGCATTCAGTCACACACAGTCATGCATTCAGTCACACACAGTCATGCATTCA
>JACJUY010008577.1:46698-69186 GCA_014220935.1 Platorchestia sp. MABIK | reverse complement strand
GCTGTCTACCTACTTCTGCTGCTGGCGCTCTAAGAACAGCGGCCGAGTGCAAAATGCCTCGGTCACAATGGAATCTGAAACTAATACTTGTGTATTCTCTTTAAAATTCATTCATGTTTTCTATAGCTGCTTGAGAATTTTCTTGTGTTTTTCTAGGAATTCGAATTTCTTGTTATTTTAGTTCATTAAATTTGGAAGTTCGTAGGTTTTAATTTACTTTATTGAAGAAAGTTAAGTTATTTTAATCTTCTTTCACCAGGTTATTAGGTTATATATTCCAGCGATATATTTTCCAGATTTAGCAAGTGAAAAGAATGTCAAATTTGTTCCTTTTTGTCTTCGAACTCAAAACTGAATGGCAAATCATCACAACACATTTTTTTCAAATTGTGTACCATCGCATCCTATTGTGTCAAAAATCTCTTCCGGCACTAAAACCAAACCACATCTGCTCAAATGCATGATGTCAGTGTTACCAGCTCTCAGTTCACATTTCCTGAAGAGGAGACAACCACTGTGCCCATTGGAATTACCATTCTTGGCGGGAAACTGTGAGGTCCCAAGCTGAAGGTTAGGTAGGCAGGCATGCTTTCTGTTGAAATGAGGTTTTGTTTGATTTTGTTACAGACGACCTTTTCTCAGTCCACTGCTGTCCTGTTTTTCAGCACCCATTACTTTCTCCTTCAATTTCCATTATTTCTCATAAACTTCTTTCCCGACTCACTGTTTCTATGGGCAAGGGGATCTTTTGTGAGTACACACCTTGTGTCTAAATTCCACGTTTTTAAACTCCATACTGAATGACCTCCATAAACTCCATGCTTAATGCTCTTTTGAGATTGCCTTTTTTGTGGATAAGAAAGTTTCGAACTATCTAATACAATTATTATACTTATTCTGTAGCAGACCCCAGCAATATTGTGTTATTTTTCTCGTGACTCTAGAGGTCGCCTTTGTTGTGGATAAGAAAGTCTTGAACTAAATAATATTTCTTCAATTATATTTATTGTATAGAAGGCCCCAACACTATAGTGTTATTTTTTCCCAAGTTCGAGGTGGAAGACTTCTTACGCATCGAGAGCGTGGTGCTGCAGGGCGATGGCAACATGCCAGTGTTCCCGACGGACAAAAACGAAGTCGAGAAATTCACGGAAAAAGTTATAGCAGCAGAGAAATCCGCAAAATCGGTAAGGTTTCATTATTTTACATTGATTGGAATTTTATGTAAAGTTCTTTCTCTTTGTTGTTCTGATACCGATTGAAATTCACTGTTTGGAGACGAAGAATAGTTTTCCTTCTCTTTGATGGTGTTCCTCCATGTGCTCATATGTTGATATCTTTTATTTTGCTCTAGAATTTCCTTTGTTATGATCTGGTCTTATAACAGAGTTATGTTGACTGCTGAAATTCTATCGGATTTGTTCACGATTGAAATGTGTAGTAATATTTTGAAGTCAAACCTTTACGCATAGGTGGTGATGGAAAAATATCTCGCTTCCTCATGGTTATTGTACGATGGGAAGAGGTTTTTGGAAAGCTGCTTTCATTGAAGCGCGTGGTTAGGCTTGTTAGAACAGTATTCTCATATAAATTGATAATGTTTAAAGCGAACACCAGTTCGTGTACTGGCTCGTAAGTAATCAATTTTGAGCACTTGGAGGGGAAAACCCCCAGGTCTAGTAAGGTGTTAAGTATGTCAGCCATGTCGTTTTTAACCAATTCACGGCGGCTGTATCGGTACAGCTAACAGTTAAAGTCTTTGTAAGTCGATTTACAAGATTCTCAATGGTGAGTAATATTTATACTCAAATTTTAATGGAAAAAGACTAACTTGATGTATTACGGGGCGCTGGTCAGTAAAACTCTTAATATCGCTTTGAAAAATTGTGGAGAGGAAACAAGAGCTGTCTGAATGAACGACAAACACGGTGTAGACAATTAGTTATACACTTGAAACTTACTGCCTACTTTCGTTTGAACTGGTACGCTACCCGCATGAAAACAAAACTAGGATATTCTGTTGAACCATCATAATATGTACAGTTCATTGGACTTGAGATAGACTAAGAGTTCCCATAGCTAAATTAATTATGAATTCGTTGTTTTAGAAATGCGAGGACTCTTAACAAAGTTACGTAGACCTTCTACTGCTAAACTAGTCTTTCTCAGCGCCTGTAATTCTTTTCCAAGTTTTGATCTCGATTCATTTTCTTGTTCAATCTTGCTGATGGCGTGAGCCTATTATGGAAAAAGGTTCCACATTATAGAGCTAGAGCCTTTTTATTTAGGTAACACCTCTGATTTTGGTAAGGAGACTTAAACTGACTTATTATGTAATCTAACCTCGTTTTAGGTGTCAGTCTTAGCCATTTCATGAGGGAAGTGGAAAGAAGCAATTAACAATAATTGTGGCTATTTTCAGGAGCTGAAAAGAATCGAAGAGGCGAAGAAGATCAACAGAGGGGAACTAAGTGACGATGACGACACTGAAGAAGCTAGGCGCGTTCGAAAGAGGCTCAAAAAGGCAGAAGGATCGGAGAAGAAAGCGCACAAATTCGTCGTCAAAACTAGGAAGCCTGCGAAAACCAAAAGAAAGTAAAGGTTCATTTTTGTATACGATTGTTTCTTTTCGTCTTTTCGGTTATCGTTTTGTCGTTCAGTGCCAAAGGAAAATACAGTTGAAATTCGTCGGATTACAAATTTACTTTGGGGGTACTAAGGTCAAACATATCTTTCGTATAATTAGTTAACAAAATAAACATATCATACGCATTCAGCAATCTAATATTCCAGCGACTGAGAAAAACTGCATTGTGCTGTCTACAATGATCAGCCATTATTTGAAGGAGCCTTTACTGTCAAATTTAAACGGATCTAGTGCATTTGTTAGCATTTATGTGCTATTTGAAGAACTTATGGGCGCGGACAGGAGGCCCACAATGCGCACAAAAATATTCATTATTTCAAGCAATAATTAGGACTTCCAAATTATGGGGTTAACTTGGGTGCACGAGAAACTATAATGATTCCTGAAAACATAATTACATGAAATTACTTGTTTCTGTACAAAACATGCAAAATCGGACGAACAAATACAATAAGGCACGCGCGGGCGCTTTCGCAACGCATTGTATAAACTGGCAACACCTGAATTATTACACTTAAAATAATAAATAGGCAGAGCTGCCAAAATCTGCATGGAATAGTTCAACTAGAGATGGTCTTTCCGACAAAATTTCATTCGACTGGAAAAAGTGCACAGGTTTACAGATCTCTTTAACACGAGAAATAGAACACACTTTAATTTGTTTATCGATTCAAAACGAAAGGAAATTAGACGCTGACTGTAGTCACTTACCACCAGTCGAAAGGACCTGGGCTTCCTACTGAACCTTGTATTTGCCGAACTGAAAAGAGAAACCCACGCCTGTGTCCAAAATCGCCCACACACATCCTCAGTTCAAGTTTTGTTCCAACGCTTTTACCGCTAATTTGCTAACACACGCACTTTTCCCATTCCGGGCTGCTTTCATTATAAATTTGTGAGCCGTGCTGAGCATAACCATAACAAGCGATCTGATCTAATTCAGTAACAAATATTAACTAGAGCACCAGTATTTTCTGAATCACTCCGAATTCAACGAGTGCAGAGTCAATAGCACTGCTCGAGCCAACAAATTACGCACGTCAATCAACAGCTCGCTACGCAGGTTAAAAACGGTGTTAGCATCTCGGTGAAACGAAAAGTTGAAAAAGAATACAGAACAAAAGATGAAGACACTCGTCTGCGAGGTCGCTTGCACAGAACGCCGGCTTCCCTATAGAGGGATACTAAAAGGTTAAGAGATTAGATGGTCAATCTAAACCGACGATTCAGCATTAAATGTTGCTGATCCTGTGGTGGGTAGCTGGCAGCCACTAAGGAGCGCTACTTCCCCAAGGCACACTGACGAGGCCAGACACCATCAGTACACTCTTCTGAGTGAAGCTCAGGTGTCCCCGAGGAGTGCTAAGTCCCCAAGGACAGACAGACAATCCCCTTTAGCGGGATAAACGGAAATCGTTTAAAAACATACGAAAATGACATATAATAAGAAACAATCACGCATAGCTACATCAAGTAATAATTATGAGAGTCGAATAAACCGTACAGTTGGGCCATACAGTTAGAGGCAGGAATGTAACGAGACTAAGCGACAACGAAGAAAACTTTTTCGAAACACTTTCGTTAAAAATTGCAATCTATTACAATCTCCCTGCTGTTCGTACATTTTTTTAACCTCAAAGTTAGACAAAATTAGGATAATTAAAATGCACTCTGTTCTAACAAAGAAAATACAACAATTTTTGTAATTTGCTCAGGTAAATTATAAATTAAGATAAACTGATTTTGAAAACAGCCATTTTAGTTACTAAATTGAGCATAATTACTACGTTCTCTTTTAATTAATTAACATAAAAATTTAACTAAATCAAACTACAAAAATCAGCTATTAATAAAAGTATTGTCAGATCTAAGAAAACTAAAGAAGAAGATTAGATTGCTAGTTAGTTTAAGTCTCCCTATCCTCAACAAATGAGATCCAAAGTGAGGAAGGAAGAAGGCACCATTTAGGATGGAGTTAAGGGAACGTGGAATCTATGCAGAAAGGGCATAGAAACAGTAAGATGAGAAAGAAGTTCATGAAACAAGATCAAAGTTGAAGAAGAAAGTAGTAGGTGTTGAAAAAACAGGACAGCAGTGAACCGAAAAAAAGTTGGTCCGTAACAAAACAAAAACCTATGTTATTCTAACAAAAAGAAAGCCTACCTAACCTTTAGGCCCTCACATTGTTCCCCTGGGAGCGCTAATTCCCATAGATACAATAGTTGTATCCCCTTGAGGGGGCATACAGAAAGAACCAACAATTTATTGAATAAGTCATTGTTTCATGATACACTACGATGAAGTTTCCAATTTAATGCTTGTACCTACTTAGATCTCATAGCACCGATATCAAATAGGAATGAAAAAAGATAGTTGCAATAAAGTTTGAATGAAGTGTCGCATTACCTCTATAAATGAAAATGAGATGAACAAAGTAGAAAAATGAGATCAACTGAACAATTAAATTAAGACCCACTTGAAATCAAACAATGAGGCAGGGCTTTGACATTCTTCAAATATGAGTTTTTAGGTGGATTGTATAGAAAAAATCATGAATTACCATACTGCTAACAAGGTATTCCATCATCAGAGAACTATTAACTCGCTCTCGCCCACAAAACGAAGCTCGCTAAAATAAGCAGCGTTCAGGATGCAGACAATGAGATACTTGTCTAAAGTTTAAATGTACTCGATAGGCGGGCGACTACTTTTTTTCATCGAAAATACCATCTCAAAAGTACACCCGGCGAGCAATTCATTTTTCGGGAAAGATTAGGTTATAGGTTAGTTTAAGCCTCCCTAACCGCTACAAAAAAGCGTATCAAAGAAAGGAAGGAGGAAGGCACCATTTAGTATGGATATTAGGGAATGCGGAATCTATGCAGAAGGGGCATAGAAACAGTAAGCTGGGAAAGAAGTTCATGTAACAAGATAAAAGTTGAAGAAAGTAGTAGGTGCTGAAAAACAGGACAGCAGTGAACTGAAAAAGGTGGTCCTGAACAAAGCAAAAAAAATTTTATTTCAACAAAAAGAAGGCCTAGGTAACTCTCAGCTCGGGCCCTCACATTTTTTTCGGGAAAGAGAATCCTTCCACAGTAACTAAACTGTGTCAATGACGGAAGATATCTTGTAAATTCAGGTAGTAATTGCAGTCAGTACAGAGATACTATATATGAGTCAACTGAATCACAAAAAATTTGAAGTACAAAAGTGATAAGTTTTGAGAAGTTGCAAGAGGCACGTCTAAACACAAGAAATAGATCTTAACTCAGTTACTTGTAGCAGCAGTAGAGTGAGATTGTGCAAAAGATTATGAAGTAGAAGTTGAAGGCATTTCAGCGCTTCTCGGGTTGTCTAGTAAGGATCTGCACAGAATCGGAGGGAAAAATTCATAGTTTGTGAAATTTCAAATTTGGCAAATATACAAAAATATTTCTTCTCGTAGATAGAGAAGCTGATGAACGCTCAGTGACGAAAATTAAATTTCAAGTCTTAGTATGACAATTTACAAACAGTTTTTACACCAACTTAGGACTAAGGCGGCAGAATAATCAAAGTTCGCATAGCTAAGTGACTACAACACGGAATTATTTGACTCGCAGTGTATGCATCCTCAGGAGTCTTTTACCAAACCAAAAATTAGGTAAAGCTAAACAATACAGTACTTTTCAAAACCCAATCTAATCGAAATTTATAGCACTCAATGATGAATTATTTGTGTGAAACTCGGAACATTTTTGAGGAGTTCTATGTCATGGACATGAAATAAGGGGAACAAAAACAGTAGCACATCCTTTCAAGAACGCCGCTAAGAAATGTTATCCGTTCCTCGACGATCGCTCGACTACTGCACTAAAAGAACAATTTCCTATAATCATTATCCACTGAATCTGAGAATCGCTGTAGACGCTCGCGTACTGACACTCAACTCACATGAATCAACGGAGAAACTTTCAACGCTGCAGAGCAATAAATGGCGAATATTACGTCTTTTGCATCATTTTGAACTACTGTATTACTGTACAGCATTGGCCAGGTCAAAATGCTGCGACGTTGCAGCAGGTCTGTGACATTTTTAGATAAAAAATACAATCCAACTCGTGAAAATCGTAGCATTGCGACCTTTTATATTAAAACTAAAACACGAAACGCAACAAAAGCGCTCTCACTCAGTTACAATACAATATTAACATCGTTCTTTGATTACATGCAATCTAGTCCATTCCCAAAATGTTTGTGCGTCTTATACAAAAAAGTCGAGTTCTGCCTGGATAAATATAATTTCTTTGTCCTACATAGCTATCAGTCTAGCTTTCCAGGCAAAGCTTGGCCACTGAATCGTGGATGCGAAGATCATCTTTTTGGAAAGCTAACACAAAGCTACCCTAACTTTGGGTCTCGGGATAAAAAAGTTCAAGATTTTGTAAGAGTTAGACGGGCAGAATTTGAACAGAAAATTGTTGTCATAATGTAACTGATATTCGATATTCTAAAATAAATGAATAAGTTTTACAGAGGATAAATTAACATAGCGATACAAATACAGAAAAATGTTTACGAGTTTGACTTCTGATCAAATTGGTTCAACACGCAAGAAATTTTAAGCTATGAAAAATGAAGCATCCGTACGGAACACAGAACATCAACCGACCATAGTAGTTAATGGCAACGATTCATTCAAGATCTAACTGCATTAATTCAAGTATAACACTCTCGTTAAATACTTTCCTCTGCGCATACATACAAAATAACAGGTAAAACAAAGAAAAGAATTTGATTACTATCATGATAGTATTTGAAGCAGTGACAACTTTGGTCAAGAGACTGAAGTTGTTGCTATGGTAATTCTACCAAAAGTTAATTTTTTTGTAACTATGCAAAGATGACTCAATAGTAGAAACATTAAATTATCAACAGCTCAATCGCCAATGCTAATTCATTCGTTCGGACAAGTTCGTTGCCACGAATGTTTGAAATTATGACACCCTTCTCTTAATACTTGGTTTCACCTTACCTGTTTGGTACGGCACCCGCGCTCTGGTCAAAATGAAGTATTTAAAATCATCAAGCTCTGAGCATGAAGCATTTTACAACGTGGCTGTCATCCATCTACGATATAAGACATAGAAAAATAAAGGGTCAGTGCCTACGCTACAAAATGGCGTTAAGAATTGTTCAGTTTTTTTTACGGTACATTAGCTAATGAATTTCATTTGTTTCTACTATCATTGGCAAAGTTCAGCTTTCAACATCCTATACAGTGAAAAACTTGGTTTGGTGAGGTGCCTGGCATACAGTTACAAAGCTACAGTTTTCTTTAATGAAATTCTATTAGTACCTGACCTAATATTTTCTGAAAAGCCATAGCGATATGAGCCCTTCACAAAATAACATGCTCATTCGAGAAAGATCATTTTCAGCACTTGATTATTTCTGAAGAATACATATCCATCGATTTTTGTAACACGAAACCGTCGTTTTGACACTTCAAAAACCGATTCCGATATTTGCCTATCGAGTTTTCAATGCAACTGAAGTACTGTCAATCATCTCATGCAAACCTAAACTCATAAGAATGAAAATTGGCTGTTCAAAACTTGAACTAAGTATTGTATTAATTGAACAACTTGGACTAATTTTCACGAGCATTAATTGATGATCGCATGAGAATTCGAGGTTTTACCGTTGTCGTTACGAAATGGTTGGCGGTGAGTGGACAGGAATTCCTAAATCCAAACAACATTAAGTCAAGAGAAGTACCGAGTTCAGTGTATGCCAAGCCTGGTGCTGAGCTCATTATGGCAGTTGTCACACACTCTGACAGGTTTTTTGTTAAGATCAAGAGGGGCTTGGCGGTTGGAGCACTCGCCGCAGAAAATTTGGCCGCAGTTGCGGCAGTGATGCCGGCGCACTGTCATGCTGAAGCCCTTCTGACAGCTCGTGCAGTTGCTCACCTCACCATCCTCCGTCCACTTGCGTCCTGACAGCTTGTTCGTCTCCAGCTGTACAAAGTCAATTGCAATTAAACGCTGAGAATGATCTTGAATTTTCTTACAAACAAACTTGATGGGTGGTAATTAGTTGCTGCAAATAGTCTTCAATATTTCTAGAAACAAACATGAAAGGTCGCAATATGTTGGTAAATTTGATTTTTGATTTCCTTTCATATCAATTTGATGAGCGCTTCAATTAGTAATTAAAAATTATTTTCAGTTTATTTTCTTGCTCAAATTTCAAGTCAAGAAAGGTTTTACATGTCTCATTTATTTACTTAACAAGGTGAGTGCGGAAGGCAATGTTATGAGTAACGAAAGCAAAGATGCTGAAATCAGCAAAAAAATAGTTGGATCCAATCAACAAAAAATAGTTGGATCAAATCAACAATAAATAGCTGGATCCAATCAACAAAAAATAGTTGGATCCAATCAACAAAAAAAGTTGGATCCAATCAACAAATCACTGATCTAAGAGGCTCAAGTATTATCAACAAATAAGTAAAGCAGTGTCAATGACTACTGATTTGCATAGATAAGAAAAGTAACGGTGAGAGAACTGGAAAAATGCATTAGAATCACCAGAGCACCCAGGGAAACGTTTTATATGGACCTTCAAACAATCAAACTAGCTTCTCATAAATTACACGAGCTTTCCAACACCAAAAGTATAATGACAAGAATTTTGATAAAAAAGCAAAGGAAAAAAGCCTATTTCCAACCAAGTTGAAATGTAAAATGTTCTACCACAGATTAGTTTCAAAAAAATATCAACGTAAAAATTTATGGTGGGATGCAAAAAGAAATAACGACAACGAGCAATGCCTCTCAAAGGATGCCCTTTGCATGTACGCGATCAAAAAGCTAAGTTCAATTTTTCTCGGATATAACATTTTGCTCAAAAGTCCCAAGTCTTAAAACCACATAAAAATATTAGCAGCAAGTAAGTATATCAGCAGCTGCCTACATGCTCAGACTCATGGCACTCAAAATGACAAAATCATCAAGAAATTTCCAATTCTAATCTCTGCCTAAAATGTTTGCTATAACTGCTGAGATATCCTATTCAATTTGATACGAGGGGAAAGATGCTGACTTCAAATTTTACATGTAATAAATAGCAAGTACGCGATTCTTGATAGATTTGGTAGTCACTCATTATCCATCCATACGAGACCATAGTATTCACAGAAGTAAAGGCATGCAGTTATCATCTATGCCTGATACAGGTTGGTAAGTGCTATCACTTGCATGCAGAACGTTCGATGTTTGTCAATTTTTCTTAGAGAACAAGAACTGAATGAAGTTGTGGTCGGAACTCCTCTAACTCAGTCACCAAAATCTGTGACTTTTAAACTTCTCTCGTTTACGAACTGCTACATCAGAATATCTCGCCACATTTGTATTGCCGACAGGCGATTCGATTTAATAAACTCCTGCAAAGTCTTCAACGTTTCCCTTTCCACGGAAGTTATGCTCTCCAATGCAGTTTGGAGTGGGGCCTATATTTAAACAGTTCAGATAGTTTGATAATTTATTAAAAACGTGGTTAAAGCAACCGAAGGAACTGCACTTTAATAACTACTTAGCAGTCTAAAACGTATTTAAAACCTCACATTTATTCAAAACAGTTTAAAAAGGTGTTTAATAGAGGTAAACGGGTAAAAGATGCACTAAAATGGTTGACACACTGAGACTCCAACAACATGGGGTTACTGGAAAGTCACGGATACTGAGGCTCCAAAAACACGAGGTTACTGGAAAGTCACAGATACTGAGGCAACAAAACACGAGGTTACTGGAAACTCACAGATACTGAGGCAACAAAACACGAGGTTACTGGAAAGTCACAGATACTGAGGCAACAAAACCCGAGGCAACAAAACCCGAGGCAACCGCGCGTGTTAATAGATACACGGCGTACGAGCAGAACGTTTAGCAGCACCAAGCCACGCACTAGTTTGCTACCTGCGCGGTACAAAAACTGAGCTCTGCTCTCGGTCACGCTCTCTGACTGCCTCACTGAACGAACGATCCCGCCCAACTGACTCCATCAGTCCCACCTTAGCTGCCACAGCTGTCTAACTACTTCTGCCGCTGGCGCTCTCAGTACAGTGGCTAAATGTACAATGCCTCGGTCACAAAGTTATAGTAAAATACTTAAAAATTGGACAACAATTCCATTCAGATTTATGATTCAGTTATAAGTCGCAAAATAAATATTTACAATGCACTCATCCGTTCTGAATTCGATCGTTACTCCACAAACGGAGTTCTGCGAACTGCTGCAGATAGATATCTGTATTTGAGACCTACATCTATTCAACGATAAATTTCTACACGTCTAGCACTACAATAAAAGGGCTGACAATTTCGAAACGTACAGCTGAGGCGAACAAACATTTTTTTCTAGCATCGCTTTATGTTACGTTACAATGGCGACTGAAATAATGGGTCTGCCAATAAAATGAGTCTGTCTGCCTTCACTTCCAACAATAAATTCACGCTAACCTCAACGAAATGGATGAGAGGATCATGTCATTTAAGTGCAAGAAGAAATAACGCATGGCAATAAAGCTAAGACGGGAAATGAAACTAACTCAACCAATAACACACAGTATTAAAAGTACACATGAGCAACAATGAGCACCAATCATATTATACAGCATCAATAACGCACACAACCAAAATATACAAAAAATCAATAACACACACCAACCAAAATATCCAATACCAATAACACACACCAACCAAAATATCCAATACCAATAACACACACCAACCAAAATATCCAATACCAATAACACACACCAACCAAAATATACAATATCAATAATACGTCAGACATAGCAGACAATACCAACATCGCACACGAGTTAAAAGAGAGCGAATCCCACCTGTAAAGATTGGTTCTGCCTTCCGAGCTCATGCAGAGCTGCGGTGGAATCGTCGAGCTTGCGGCGCAGCTGCGTGATGTTGGTGTTGAGTGCCTCCACCTCGCCCTCTGCAGCCAGGCACCGGTCCAGCAGTGCTTGTTGCTCTTTCTCCACGCACTCCAGCCGCACCTGAGAACATGACAAAGCTCAGAGCAACTCGCGTACGCACAACTCGAGTTAATGGCTTTACATTGTCTTTCTAGGTTCTTGTTGGTTGGCTATCCCTCTTTGGGGGAAGGGAATATGCCTTGGTGTATAGGTAGATAGGTTACACGTTCAAGGGATTACATGGAAATTCAGGCCACGTCTTTCATGGTTATTCAAGTTGCAAGTATGAGTTGCGTACTACATAGCTCTTTTAAGTTACGAGTACAAAGAATCACACAGACATTCAAGTTACACGTTAATTGTATGGCCCTCCAACTGACGAGTTGCTCAGACCTTCACGTCTTTAACTTCACTCAAAAAGAGAATCGAAGTCGTTTCACTTTTATGCTAAATAAACTGTAACTAGGCCGTGGAAAACATGTTTTTTTGAGGCTCGAACTAAAATATTCCAATCTCTGCTCATGAGGTTTATTCTGGGAAAATGGGAGAGGTTGAATTAGCATAATTATTTCCTGGGTTTTCATTCCACTTCAATCTTGTCGTTCTCTAGCAATTCTAGGAAGATGAGATTCGCTATCTCAAGTTAACATCAAACATTTTTTGCTCTTAGTATACCAAAATTCTCGTCCTCCAAACAAAAAATCACTCACCATTCCCTCCTAAAAAAGAGCATGGTTATAATTTCAATTAAAAACAAAAAGTTACCGAGAATGCAAAAAAATTATGAGTTGTTTAGACAGAACACATAAAATTGCAATACACACCAGAAACGGAGACTCAAAAAGTAGTATTGAAGTCTAATATTCTTACTTACCACAGAACACAGACTCAATTATTAATTAATTGTCCTTTATCAACTCCAACTCCAATCGCATGTCAACGCACAATCGATCCTCGAGTTATAAGTCATCTTTGGGGCAAAACTCAACTTATATAATTTTCAACATAGAGATGATGTTGGCATAAAATGATGTATTACTCAAAAATTAACAGTGGGTTTGAATTATAACGCGTATAAATATTTTAATGATGCTTCATGTTTCACATCAATTGAAACTTAAGAGGAAACATATACCTCAATGAATGACAGTGATTTTAAATTTCCCTGCACTCAAAGATCTTGATACTAAATATTCCACATCAACTGAAGCTGAAGGGTAACATATCAACTCACCTCGAGTTCGAGTTTCTCGCCCTGCGTCTCAGCGAGCAGCGCCTGCAGCGTCGCCAGCTGCAGCTCTGCCTCCTCCGCTCGCTGCTGCTCCTCTTCTACTCTCACGTCACTCTCCGACAGCTGGGGAGCGTCAGAGTCTACAATGACTGCCATTATGGAGTGAAATACCACGTTTCAATCATGCATGGTTCAATAACATGAAGTATGCTAAAAACTGGGTCAAGAATGACTGTTTTTGATGAATGGATGACTTTGACTCCACACCCTGGACAACCGTGTCACAGTCAAGAATGACTGCTATTTATGAATGAAATACTACGATCCCATAGGCTGAAAAACTGTGTCAGGGTCAAGAATGACTGCTGTTGATGAATGAAGTAGCATGTCCTCCTACACTATAAATCACGTTAAATCTTCTACAAATGGTTGTCCATAGTCAAGAAAGACTGCTACGTATGAACTGCTGGTGCTGTTGAACAACGATTCTGTTAGCTGAATTATCGAGAAGTATACACATGTGACACTTTTCAAAAATAGTAGCTTCCCAACGTCTGGACAACATGCTGAAGCAACAATCGTTCATGGTCGCATGGTATTAGAAACATTTGATAAGGTAAGACATTGCAGTAACTTAAGGTGTAAAAGTCCCAACATGATAATTACATTAGATAATAAAAGATCTTCAGATTTTGTGAGTTTTGAAATATTATTCACCACGTGCATGTGCAGTGTCACAATCAAGACGCAAGAATGAACTTAATATCTCATAGCTAACAAGAATAATGGGCAGAATAAAATTTTATCGATAAAGCTGCTGATTTTCAAACCAAAAAACTTCTATTGATGAAAAACAATGGATTGAAAATCAACCAGAACATACTCTCAATTTTATATTCGCACAACAGTTGTACATGCTTGAGTGACTAAGTTAGAAACGAAAAAAATTTTTCACACACTGTTTCAGAATTAGTTCAGCTCCTAATAAATTGCCATAGACATCTCATTTTCAATTTGGCCGACAATTGTAATATTGTTGACGATGAGATATTAAGTTCATTCATGTGTCTTGCTCTAATATGAGATGTCTACGGCAATTTATTAGGAGCTGAACAAATTCTGCAACAGTGTATTGAAAAATTTGGTGTATTTTTGTTTTAAATGTAGTTACTCAAGCATGGACAGCTGTTGTGCGAAAATAAAATTTAGATTATGTCCAGGTTGATATTCGAGCCAATGTTTTTTTTACCAACAGAAGTTTTTGTATGAAAATAAGCATCTTTATCGCTACAATTTTATTCCACCCACCCATCATTCATGGTGAGCAATGAAGTTCTGGAACGATATAATATTTCTTGATTTGCTTACATTATTTATTTTAATTCACTTCTCAATTGTCTTGAAATTTGAGGACATGTAAAATTCATGCATATTTTTCAATGCTGGATAAGAAAAGAGCATTGCAAATATTATCAGGTATCAAATTTCAAAATTTGGTTCCAGCAAGCTGGAATTGTTCAACTTCACAAAAGCTCATTGTGCATTAGCTATTTCATTTTACATTTGCTATTGCACTTTACAATAATAGGAATATACTTTCTTCTAAGCAGTTTAATTATGAAAGTAATTGCAAAGAAGAACTTTAAAAAATAATTTTCATGAAACGTTTCAAGCCTCAGCTCATCATCAGTCATAACAAGAAAAATACACGCGTTGAATAAAAATACGAAAAATTCCCAAAATTGTTCTTCAAGTATGCAAAATTGGTGCCTAAATAAAACAATGACATTACTTAAAAAATGGATGAATCTAAAAATCAAAATTTCACTACCCAGCATCGTACACGCGAGTTAAAACGGGGCGAAAAGTTCACAGGAGTACAACTAAAATGCGGATCGTTCATCAGGAAAATTAACTAGCTAAAATAAAATCTTATCAAAGGGAGAGGAAGAGGGGAATGTGCGGGAGACAAAGAAGGAGAGGAGAAAAAGAAAGGAAAACAAAGAAGAGAAGGTTAGAAGAAGAAAAAATAAAAATGCCTTTCTTCCCGAGACTAGTAAAAATTGAAATGAATGCAAAAATTGCTGCACTACTAGGTCCCTACAATTTTTATGGGGTAAGCAATTTGCAAATCATTCAGGGCCGGTTTCAATTTGTTTATATACAGTGACTAACATGCGCAGCTCACCTGAATTTGAAGCATAGTCTGCAATTTTAAATTGGGCATTACTGATAATTTGTTCACAGGGACCTATACAATGCTGCCTTATATTGGAATGGGAAGGTGCTCCCAATGGGCGTCCCGTACAATGGCTTTTTCTGGCATGACCTGTGACTTTAATAAATAGTACTCGGTGGGTTGATCCCATATACCAATATATCCAATATAAGGCAGCATTGTATAGGTCCCTGTGAACAAATTATCAGTAATGCACAATTTAAAATTGCAGACTATGCTTCAAATTCGGGTGAGCTGCGCATGTTAGTAACTGTATATACACAAATTGAAACCGGCCCTGAATGATATGCAAATTGCTTACCCCTTAAAAATTGTAGGGATCTAGTCGTGCAGCAATATTCGCATTCGTTTCAACTTTTACTAGTCTCTGGAAGAAATGCATTTTTATTTTTTCTTCTTCTAACCTTCTCTTCTCTGTTTCTTTGTTTTCCTTTCTTTTTCTTCTCTTCTTCTTTCTCTCGCGCACATTCCCCTCTTCCTCTCCCTTTGATAAGATTTTATTTTAGCTAGTTAATTTCCCTTATGACCGATCCGCATTTTAGTTGTACTCCTGTAAACTTTTCGCCCCGTTTTAACTCGCGTGTACGATGCTGGGTAGTGAAATTTTGATTTTTAGATTAATCCATTTTTAAGTAATGTCATTGTTTCATTTAGGCACCAATTTTGCATACTTGAAGAACAATTTTGGGAATTTTTCGTATTTTTATTCAACGCGTGTATTTTTGTTGTTACAGAGTATGACTGATGATGAGCTGAAGCTTGAAACTTTTAATAAAAATGATTTGAAAGTTCTTTGCAATTACCTTCATTTTACAATAACTATTACACGTAACAACAGCAGCAACACTTTCCAATAACTATTACATTTTGTAACAACTTTTGATACAATCGCGAACATCACGAAAGCGTAACTGCGACGCATAGTGACAGCGTTGGATACAGAAGCAGTCATCACCACACCTTTTTGCTGGCCTCCTGCTGCTGCAGCGTGAGCGTCTCCCGAGTCTGCGCGAGGGTTGCCTCAGCCTTGTTCAGCCGCTGCTGGAACGCCTCTATTTCCGTGCCGTGCTGCACTGCGCGGTCTGCTGCGTTGCTCCGCTCTTCTGATAACTGCCACACCAAATGGACTATTGAAAACTAATGCATCAACGTTAGTAATATCAAGAGTATTATTTACTAGCAACGCAAGCTTTATGCTCGTTTTGCGCCAAAGACACGAATCGCGTAAGCAGCAGCGATTCAAAATCATTAATATTAAGAAATACTTTATATATAAAATGACTTTTTGGGTGTATCTCCTGCTTGAGTCATTAACTCAATGAAGTTGTGCAGGCTGAACTTGATGCAGTTGATGTACGCTGTCATTAGGCAACTGGATACCAAAAATGTAAATTGTATCTTACCTAATACTTATACTAGAAATGTACAGAACTAGTGGATAACTTAATAAGTAAACAAGTTTAGGTAGTTGGAAAATTCGTTGTACTTTACATTTATTATCGGTGCATGTTTTCTGATCTCCAAGGCTACCGTAATTTTTATTGATGCTGTGTCAGAGTAAGTGTGCATTATGTTGAAAGCTGGAAGGAAAGCATCCAAGTTGGGTGGCCCTTTTTGGTGATCATCTCTGAAGTGTTTGAAGATGCTGCTGGATGAATAATGATGCTGTTTTGCACTTCTCTCTAACGCGCAGATGACGTAATATAAAGTAGTTTAGACTATCAATTGTGAACACAATACCGTAGATGTCGACTATAATTCGACTAGAAATTCATATTTTTAATGTTGGCTACTAATAAACTAGATGATTTATTAGACTATAACTTCAAATTTTTACGTTTCTTCTAATAAACTACGTGATACTACACATGAAGGCTACAAGATAACAAATGAATGGGTTAGTTTTTTATTACAGGTCTTGCTATCGAAAATGTTGACCATCTTCCGATTACTTGGCGAGGCACACACAACCATACTTGCCAGCAAAGTAAACCTCTTAGGATAAGTCTGAATGAATCGTCAAACTTGAAACACGCTAATGTCCCCATCATCACCTCCAAGAAATGCGTGCCTCCGTGAATGTACAACAAGCCTTACTCCCTTGTTTCACTAGACAAAAGATTTCAAGTCAGCCTACCTAACTAAAATAAAGGTGTTTCCAAGAAAAGGAAGAAGGAGGCCCCATTTAGCATCACGCAGCATCAATAAACAAGGTTTGTTCCCACATAAAATCCCCAACGCATAAAAATAGCAAGTTAAGAAGGAAGAGGAAAAATGACAAAGAAGAATTGTAAATAAAGTAATAAAACTGAAAGAAGCAGAGTAAGCACAAAAGCTAGAAGTTCTGAAGGCCGATTTATGGCCGAGGTAACCTAACAAACAATATCTCCCCCAAGAAGCGCCAGCCCTAATAGCATAGGATAGACAAACCCAACTGACCTAAAACCTATTGCCTATCTTATGACCCTTAAAGGGGAAAGACAGAAAGAGAAGAAATGCTACCGAGGGGATGGTTACTGAACGCATGAAAATTGCAGAGTGCAGCTAAATACGACGTGCACTCAAGCATGAAATGAACAACTGTTGAAGGAACTCAACAGTAAAAACAGAAACATTACACGGGACTTAACAACGAGACGGCTTTTAGACAAAATGAAAAATTCTTATTAGTCCTTACATACATATGATCGAAAAACGAAAGTATAAGTCGGTAGTTAACCAGCACTAACACTAGACTCAAGCTCAGAGATGTCTAAAGAATCGGAGCGCCAGGAACAGCTAGACGCATTTCAGACGACTGACGTCCTCCATAACATAACATTTCGGAGTTGAATTAGAGCAGCCTGTGCATCAGCCTCAATAAAACACACAGTTTGAGCCTCTGCTACAATATTCACATGAAATACTTAATATAACAAGAAATAATGGGTATAACATGAACTACCTGACATAACACGAAATACTGATACAACATAAAATATCTCTTATAACATTATACACTGATATAACGATATACACTGGCATAACGATACACACTGATATAACGACACACACTGATATAACAATACTATACACACTGATATATCATGACACACTAATACTAAACAGAGCAACAAACACAGCACACACACCTGAGCCTGCAGGAGCTGCGCCTCTTCTTGCACCTGCACGATCTTCTGCCGCGCGTCGTCTCCTGCTTTCTCTGCAGCGCGCAGCTGATCTCGCAGCTGCCCAGCGTCTTTTTTACTGTTCTGTCGAGTTGAAATTAATGAGATAATCAGCACAAATAAGAGAAAACAATCCGTGGAGTCCTGAAATTGGAATCTGCAATAAGCTTAAATGTTATCAAATAAAATTATTCTCATCACTGCCCTATTTCTCCCTTACACGTTAGAAACCGCAAGAATTCAAATGTTGACATCTAAAATTACTCCTATAGCTGCCACGCCTATAATAAACGATCCATGAAATACTTTTCATGAAATCAAAACAAATTAATTTGATGTAGTTCATTGGGTTTTGCATGAAAAGAAATACCAGTTAATTTCACCATGATTATTGACTGGCTTTATCGAGGTCAATTTCAAGTTATCCAAAATCCTAATGAGCATCCTTTCCAACTCAACGCAATTTATTACACAACAAAAGAAAGTACAGCCCATTCCACCTAAATGGGGTACAGCCATTCCATGTTAAATTCTGTTTATACAACGTTCCAAAACGCAATTTCATTTCTCATTGTTTCTTCTCTGAATAAATTTCAAGCTATTCATACGAAATATTCTCATCTATGCTTTATTTAACCTACAGGTCACCCGGTCATAGGTCCCAACAACATAACAAACAATTCTTACCTGCAGCATCTCCTCTAAATTCTTGAGCTCCACCTCATTTTTAGCGCTCAGCTGCTCTAGAGCACTCAGCTTCTCGATCGTGAGATCATGTTTGGACTGCAGAGTGGCCAGCTCCTCGTTAGACTGATGCAGCTGAGACTTGAGGTCACCGCAGTTAGACTCAGCAAGTGATAGCCTTTTGGTGAGCGTCTCCTCCAGCTCTTCTTTTAACTTGTTCATCTCACTGAGACTTTGGCTCACCTCGCCGTGCTCGCGTGTCTTGGTCTCAAGTTCATCTTTGACTTCTGCTAAGTGAACACGCGCTTCTTCAAGAGACCCTTCAGACATTTCTAAACTCGTCTGGAGATTTGTAACCTTTTCTTCAGATGATTTTAAAGATTCCTCAACTTCTGTGAGTTTTGAAAGAGTTTTCTCTCTGTCTGCTGTCTCTTTAGCAATGCTTTCCATAAGCTCAGTGATGACTTTTTCTTTGCTCTCGAGCTCCTCCTTCATCACCGCTTGCTTGCCCATGAGAATGGTCTTGTCAGCCTCTATAGCAGTGAGACTGTCTGTCTTCAGCGTTAGTGAGCGTTCACTCTCAGTAGCTCGGGCTTGTAACTCTTCGACCTGCAGCTTCAGTTGCTCGACACTCGAAGAAAGAGCTGTTCGTGCAGATTCACAACTTCTCAGGTCATTTTCGATTCCCTTGAGTTTCTCCAGATTACTACCGAGTTCACGAATCTGAAAATACAACACAAAATATCAACTGTTTTAGCAGATGAGAATGGTTCGACAATGATAACATTACTGCAACAGATTTTAGTTTGCAGAACACTATTTTAAAGCAAAAGCTCTAAAGTTCATGTATGGAGGTGGAACTAAGTATTATATATCGAGGTGACAAGTCACTTCCATTAGAGAACAGGCGAAACTCGAGCTATGACACATCTTATGCAAACCTCAACTTGCACTGATAAAAATTAGCCACAGCTATTCGACTAACCTGATGCTTGATCCAAGAAATGAACCTTATTTTTACCTGCATCAGTTGAGGTTTGCATAAAATGATGATGTACAACTCAAAGATCAGCCTTATAACCTAACTGCATTCTGAGTTTTTTTTCTCTAGCATTCATGAAGCTGTTTTTACTGAATGGCTTACACATGTGAGAAATGAATACTGTTGGGTAGAAAGCCGACGCTTGTACCGCAGCTTCAAACGCGTTAAAACTGCAAATTAGTCCTTGTTGCTTGTAGTGTGTTGATTAGAATTCCATTCTTGTACAGTGTATGTGTATTGTTTAGGGTTGAATTAAGTAGAGCGTTTTGTTTGGTAAAAGCCTGCTGTGTACATAGAATTAAGAACAATAGTAGAGATAAGAGAATAGACTTCCGGGGGAGTGGTCTGCGGACATTTGGTCGCTGTCACTGGTGCGGAGGGGCTGATGCCTGGGGTAAGTGTGGCCGTGAGGTGGAATTATGGAAGTCTTAGTGGAGACAAATATATATATTGTAACCTTGTGAACTCTGTAGGCATTAATTCGTGCACTGTATTTCCTACCTCAGGATTTGCTACGCCCCGTTCCGACCGCTCCTATCCGCTCTTGCTCTCGCTATAGTTTTGTTTAGGTTTCTCCTTTGCTCGTGCCTTTGTAATATGTTAAAGGGTGCTAGGTGACGCTTGAATCCTTGCTCCTTAAATTATCAAAATAAACTATTGATTTTAACTTGTTGAAGCCCATGGGGGTGTCAAATAAATTTGTTCTTGCGAGTGTTCGTCAATTGCTACCCCGGTTCCAACCAATCGCTACTGGCTGTGCGTAGCACACCACATAATGGGGGCTTGACCAAGCAGTATTAACATAAATCATTCGTTGAGAACCGGTGGAGTAGGTGAAATTACTATCAGAACAATGGATTCACAATTTATTAAAGATGGTCAAACTCTTGGCTTCGAGAGATCCGAATTAAGAGCAAGTGTAGAAAAAAGCAGGGAATTAAAAAAAATAGCAGACGAGCAGGAGAGAGCGGATAGGAAGCGACTGGAGGAACTTCAGAGAGAGGAGAGGCTACATCAGCGAGAGGTTCTTAAACTTGAAGTTGAGTTGGAGACTGCGAGAAGTCGGTCCTCCAATGGAGAAAACTTGAGTGCTGCTGAAGGAAAATCTCTCATTAAACTAGCATCGTACAGAGATGGCGATGATGTTGCAGTCTACCTGCAGACTTTTGAAAGAGTTAAAGAGGCAAACAGATGGGATGCTGTAGTTGCCATGTCTGCGCTGCAAAATGGCTTTGCAAATTCGAAAGTAGCGGCCTTCATAAATTCCCTTCCTTGTGACTCAGCGTATCTGTGTGTAAAACAACAAATAATTGAAGCTTTTGGGTTTACTATTTATGACTACGATGATCGGTTTAGAACCAGGAGGCAAGGACGTAAATCATATCGTCAATTTGCCTTGGACCTAACCGAAGATTTCAGAAAATTTGGTGAACAAGCGGCAGTCGGGAATGACTTCACGAAGCTGAAGGAGCTGGTAATTAAAAACTAAATGCTTAACGCGGCAAGTAGAGATTTTTCTGAATACTCACGGGAACATGATATTTTTAATGTAGCATTGGACAAAGTCATCAAAATGGCAGACAATTATCAAGCTATCCATAGAAAGGAGATACTTGAAGAAAGTTCTCCATTCAAAACACGTGACCCAAATTACAAGTCATGCCATATTTGTGGGAAATGGGGACACGTCGCAAAATTTTGTAAATTCAAGCATGAGAATTCTTCTGGAAGATTTGGAGATTCCTCCAAAGTTTTGAAGTTCTCAGCCCTGCGAAATATTGAGAAGGAAGAGACGAGGCACCCTAAGCCAGCTAGCAAACCAACATGTTTTTCCTGTGGACGAGAGGGACACTTTGCGAAAAACTGTGGGCAGAAAAAGCAAGCAGCGGAGAAAAAGAACGACTTCTGCAAAAATGGAAAGGCAAATAAGCGTGACCTAGGTGAGAACTTTTCTGTAGACGCAGTTTTTAAATCAGAGTTTATTTTTAATAATGATTTAACAGTTTGTTACGGTACCTGCAATGGACATGAAGTTAAGGTTCTTGGAGATACTGGCGCAACGACAGTGCTAGTTATTTGCGCGAGAACAAAGTATTTTTCACATGCCGGAGGCACATCAAGACCAAACCACGCAAAAAAAAAAAAAAAATTTTTTACTCGGAGAGTTCTGCTTGTGAAAAATGTATTATTGCGGAAATTTGATCCTCGCAGCATTTCGCATGTTCCCGGTGTCCCAGCGAGCTGAAACTTTGCACGCGGGTAGAACTCGGAATCCTAAGTATTTGTCATATCGGACGAAATTTCAGATTCGGCCTCCTTCACCCTCTCTGGGGGGGTCAAAGTTGCCAAAATTTGGCAAATTTTCAATCGCAGAATTGAAATTTTTGGTAATACTTGGAGAACTGATCTTTCAGTATTGTAGCGAAACATTAATCTCATCTTGCTAGGTAATATAATTTTATTTCGTTTCGCTAGGTAATATATTTTTTTTTGTTGGTCTG
>JACJUY010008577.1:24445-37335 GCA_014220935.1 Platorchestia sp. MABIK | reverse complement strand
ACTTTCAAACCATTGCGTGTCCACCCCCAAGTTCAGTATTTTACGTAGAAGTCTATCATGTTCGACGAGCGAACGGCTTGTTGAGACCACAACAGAAGCACTGTCATGTGGTAGTCGGGTTGCAGGGGCAGTGTCATGGTGTCACTGCGCTCGTCATGCCGGAGTTGGAAAATCTAGGCGTTAATTATCTCCTGGGTAATGATGTTATTGATCATGTGGGAGGTGTCACCGTCAGGAGAGACTGAAGTCGAAGAATGCGGTTGCCTGGGGAAGACCTCGGCCGGCCGGATGCTGTAAGGGATCCAGCAATGGATTGGGACGGCGGGATCGGTGGATTCGAGAGATGTGCCTCCGCAGATCGAAATTAGCGACCCTGACTTTATTGCCAGGCTCACTGACGT
This sequence comes from Platorchestia sp. MABIK, assembly GCA_014220935.1. Lineage (NCBI taxonomy): Eukaryota > Metazoa > Arthropoda > Malacostraca > Amphipoda > Talitridae > Platorchestia > Platorchestia sp. MABIK. The sequence continues at coordinate 36,934 of JACJUY010008577.1, read as the reverse complement.
TTGTTGGACCGTCAGTGTGCGGTGGCCCGAGAAGCTGCCCGGCTGGTTGCTGCTTCGGATCATGGAGTACGGGTGTACTCAAATGCCTCATGTGCGTGAGCGTTATGACGCCGAGATTCATAGTTGGTTCTCGAAGGGTTAGTTGAGGCGGTGGGATGGCCCTATTCAGGGCATCAGTCCTTTATTGGCCGTCGTGCAATCAACGAAGGAAAAGTCCGTCCGGTCATGGATTACCGTGAGTTGAACGGATTTGTCGAGTGTCATTCTGTTGATGACATGGTGGCTGTGTGTGGCAACAAAATTCGGAAATAGCGGCAGCTGCGGAGCGAGCTTAAGGTCCTTGACTTCAAGTCTGCACACTTGCAGATCCACGTTTCTGAGGATCTGTGGAAGTAACAGATCGTGAAGTTTGAGGGCGTGCCTTATGCTTTGATACAATTAGGTTTCGGCTTAGCATGTGCACCTCGAATCATGACCTTGATTCTTGGCAAGGTTCTGTCGCTGGACGACCGGGTTCGTCAAGGGATGGACTATTACATCGGCGATATAGTGGTTCGGGAGTCTGTTCTTGGTGCGCAGGAGCTCCGGGAGTGCTTGAGTAAGTAAGGGCTTGTGAAAAGAACTTGAGAGCCTGAATGAAGGCCTGTTGGGAATTTCTTTGCACAAAGATTCCAATGGACATCTTAGGATGTCGAGAGAAACTACACTTTCCGAGTTCGAATAGGTAGAAACCGGATTGACGAAGAGAGAGCTGTTTTCCTTGTGTGGTCGGATACTACCCCGTGGCGGGGTGGTTGTGTCCCTGTTGCAGTTTTTAGAAATAGATAGGGTGCAGCGGCTCCCGCGACGATAATGTCGACAGTTCCGTCAGCGTTTCAGATGGGCAGTTGTTGGCGCGAGCTCGTCGGGAGGACCCTGTTGGGGACGTTAGAGGTGTCGATCCGTAGGGAATGGTTGCCGTGTGGACTGATGTCAGCTCCCTCGGGGTCGGTGTAGCCTTGGAGATCGATGGCCACATTGTTGAGGATGCGCCCTGGCTCGGCCAGGAGTCAGGCCATCTTCAGATCAATGTGGCTGAGTTGGAGACTGTTGCGCGGGGCATCAACTTGGCGATTGCGTGGGGTTTCAAGATCTTTACGGTCACCAGTGATTCCCGAACAGTCATCAAGTAGATGGACAGCACTGTCGAGAACCGCAATCGTGTTCGCACGAAGGACGTGACGGTAACTCTCGAGAAGTGACGCCTTGGGGTGATCCGTGAGACAATCGCTGAGCATGGTCTGGTCGTGTCCGTTCGCTTCGTTTCGACGATCGATTAAGAGGGGGCTTAGTTACCGCGATACTGGCGAAACCGTAGTAAAAGTATATGTGGTGCTTGCCACTGGAGAGAGTCTCGAGGATGCTATTTGGGGGCTCATTTGCCGCATCATTTGGGCATCAATCTGACGTTTTACCTGGCTCAGTAGATCCGTAATGATCTGTCGCTGGAGCACGTGAAACGTGTGCTGCCTGGATGCGAGGCCTGGCAGCGGATCGATCCTGCTTTATGGGAGGAGAACCTCGTTGTGCAAGGGGTCTTTCTGTGGAGGAGAGCTGGCACCGGGTTACGGTTGACGTGACCCATTACGGTGTCGAACTCTATGTGGCCATAGTTGACTGTGGACCCTCGCGGTTTGCCATTTGGCGGAGGCTGCTGAAAGAGTCGGCAGCGAGCATTTTCGCTCATTTACAAGAGGTCGTAATTGAGCGAGGGCCGTATGATGAAGTGTTGCTGGACAATTCAACGGCGTTTCAGTCAGCAACTGTTGATCAGTTTGCTGATGAACGGGAATTTCTCCGCAATTCAGTACCGCTTACGCCCCGAATGGCAACGGAATCGTCGAGAGGAATCACCTGACCATCAAGAAGATCACCGCTAGAGGAGGGATCTTTCCTGAGGAGGCCACGTTTTGGTATAATATGACGTCTCGGAAGGAGTCTGAGGCTGGCTCGGTCTCTTCGAGTGGCTTTTTCAGGTACCGCTGGCGAGTACCTTTCGATTTCAACCTTCAGGTGGTAGATGACCACGAGAACAACAGTATTGCTGTGGGTGACGAGGTGTGAGTGAAGCCCTCACAGCCCTCGTCCACAAAGCAATGGACGTTTGGTGAGGTCACTGGCGTCGTGTCTAAGCATGTGGTGTGCGTAGACAGCATGCCTAGGCATGTGCGTGACGTTAGAAAATCTAAGTTTAGTGGTGAGCGGCGTTAGGTTCCTGTGAACCATGCTGTTGCGGCTGACGCCGCGGCCGGAGCCCGAGACAGTGGTCTTGGGTGGAGAGGGCAACTACGATGCGACTCCCTTTCCGTTGCCGGAGGGAGTTGTAGTTGACTCCTTGAACAGGGAGCTTAATGAGCAGGCGGTGGATCGCGAGTTACCTGATCATCCTAAGGGAGGGGATAGTGATACGACAGATTTTGGGAAAAGGATTTTAATAGATAGAAGATTTGCAGCCGGGAGTATTTTAATTAATGCCACCAAATACTAACGGACAAGCTAGTATCAAGTAAGTAATGGAGAAGTTCACAGACGCCGAGATAGAGTAGGTATAGGTATCGCTTCAGTAGAGGACCACAAGGGAGCAGGTCAACTCCCATCTCCATCTCCCGTTGCCTGGTGAGATAAACGTTATAGGTGTACTATTAGTAACAGTTAAAGGACGTTCTTATGGTGACAGTTATAGGGCGTACTAATAGCAACAGTTATAGGGCGGACTAATAGTAACAGGTATCCGCTAGCTACATAGCTAGATTTATAGGTTTGGCGCAGGCAAGCGTGGGTTACGTTCTAAATTTTAACACAGCCGACTCTAGCATTACCTGCTAGCCAACGCCAAGCTCAGGGTTGCCAGATTGGCCATTTCATTGCCAATTTATACAAAATTGGCCATTTTTGAACGCCGTGGCCATGAAAAATTCCCTTGGCCATTTTTAAAAACATCGCACATACAAAAAACAAAAGACTTGCAACATCTCCAGTAGGTGTTTTCGTCGTAATATTGTCAAAGTGAGTAAAAAAGTCATTAGTATTGTGATTTTTAAGTGGAAAAATGTCCATATATTTTGTAGTGGCCATTTTGGCCATCGTATTTTGTAAAATGTGGCCATGAGCTGATGGATTCATCTGGCAACCCTGGCCAAGCTAACCGGTAATTAACCTCTAGAACGTTGATCGTAAGGCGGAGGAGCGGACGAAGATCGACGTGGTGTTGGAAGATCTCGAGAAGCGTCCAGCAGGCTCGCCAGAAGTTATCCCTCATAGGGGTGGCGAAATGCGGTACGGACGGCAGGACGTGGACGAGACGATGACTCTGGCACTTGGCGGTTTAGCTCGCCATGTGGAAGATCTTCTCTATGAGCAGAGGATTACAATCTTGGCGCCTCTAGAACGGTCGAGAGAGGATTAATCGATGTCACCGGTTTTGGGGTTTGGAGTGTTCTGCCTGCTCTGCGAGCAGTTGGCCTATAAGCACTGCGTGCAGGTTGCATTCAGTACAAGAAGGTTGTATTCAAAGTAGCTACCGGAAACAAAGAATTAGTAAGTGGGAATGCTGTTAAGACTGCTATGATTTTTTATTTTCCGCAGGGAGAATGATGAGGGAGATGCTGTTGGCGGGGATGCAGGTGAGCATCTAGATGATCCTGGCCGCACAGAGTCCAATATCGCAGGATTTCTACCCCGCCCACCCCTCTCCCTCCACCTCCGAGTTGCTACATCGAGTTGCCATTCGCGCCAATTTTTTAACTATGTAGTACTACTGAGGTTTATTAACCTTTCTGTTCGTTATGCAGTTATTTTTAATCAATGCATTATAACCACTACAAGTACTTAGTAAGTGGATACTACAGTGGAATACCAAAGTTAACCTGCATTAAATCATTATAATAAGTTATGACAACGACCGTTGGTGTTTGGCCATTCGACCCTCCATCTTGGCACTCAAAGACAGGGATTCTCAAACTTTTTTAACTTAACGTTAAACTAACTGAACTTGGCCTAACCTAACCCAACCTAACCTATGTTACGATACGAGGCTAGGCCTGTCGGCCTCTCGTTACCGATTGAGGGATTTCAACCTCTATAGTCTTAGGGGAAGGGAAATTAAAGATAGAAATACACAGGAGGAGAATGGATGACAGAAAAGGAGGGAAATTAGAAACAGCAGTGTTAGCATAGTTGCACCACGAGTTTACCTTAATTTATCAGCATGGATAATAACGACAAAATTTGAAAGATTAACCGTATTTATTTTAATTTACCGTAGAACACGCAAGTTGAAAGCACACTTGGCAACAAACACTCTGACACAAAAAGACACCCACAATGAAAAATGTGCGTTTCGAATCATGATAATCGCCCGCAACGGTTGCATGTTTAACGCTTCACAACATTTCCACGATGACTACCGAAAGAAGATCTACTCACAATAAACCAGAACAAAAAATGATTATAGCTGGGCAACGTGCGCACGAAATAAAAATGGGGGACAACGTAAAAACAATAAACCCTTGACTCACACAAGGTGTTAAATGCAAAACACTTAAATTTTCGCTACGCACAATGTGAAGCTCTCAACACCACAATAAACAAAACAAATCGATATCACTCCAGATAGCGCACCATTTCACAACACTTTTCAATGTAATTTCTGTTTCCAACTTGCACTCTTCTTCCACTTGGTGCTTGTAGGATTCCCTTGTGCACGCAGGTTGGTGCTGGTGGTTGGTTTTCACCCACGCAGAGTTCACAATTTTGAGTACCGGAGCATCTCGTCCGCTGCAGACCTCGCAGAGCCTGGCACTGTCGCAGACTTTGAAACTGTGAGAATCGAATTGTAATGCTGGAGTCTCATTGCGAGCTTGGAGTTTACGGGGAATTCTCCATCAAAATTTTCCGGTTGAGTCGTTGAAATGCTGTGCCGCTCGCCATTATCTTTCTCATCCGTGGCGTTCACCGAAGTGATGCTGAAGACGATGCTGCGCTCTCACCCACACCATTAGCGTTGGGTTCGGTGTACTTTAATTTCTTACATTTAGTTGATGAACTTTAATTTCTGATGTCTGGGCTTGAGTTGGTCCTCTGCCGGGAACGCCGGCTGCAGCCGTTCCCGGCTTGTTTCACGAAAATTTCGAGTCTCTCTCTTGTGTGGCAACCGAGAGAAAAAAGCTCACGATTCTTCTTGTGTACTCATTTTATACGTTCCACTTCGATCCTTCTAGAACATTCTCGAATTTTCCTGGTTATGAAGACAGCGTTCTAATCCTGATTGGTGGAATTCTTCCTTGTTCTGACGTCTCGAAATTTCATTGGTGCGCATCGTGCACCGCGTAGGCACCCACGAGTTTCTGGTCCATGAATGGCTACGACGGATCCCTCCCTTAGAGTAACGCCCCTTTTGTCCTCTGAAGATTTCCGAACACTTTCTCACGCTTCGAGGCTGCTTCGGCGCTTGTGTGTGTGCTTTCGTGCTGATGTGTGTGTTGTGTTTGTGTGCTTGTCGCCAGCCTGTGTTGTGTTTGTGTGTGGGTTGTGTGTTCGAGGGATGCCTGAGCTGCTGGCCCAAGCGTTGACCGCACAGTGACAGAGATAAATGGCAGCCTCTTAAGCTCGCGAAACCTGATACAAAAACTGAGCTGACACTATACGACAAATTTTCTCCCCCTTCAACGGTCAAGACACTTGATCTACCAAACATTCCAATATCCCCTCGAGTGCGCTCTGTTCACATCATCCAGACCAACAAAAAAAATATATTACCTAGCGAAACGAAATAAAACTATATTACCTAGCAAGATGAGATTAATGATTAATGTCCAAACATTCCAATATCCCCTCGAGTGCGCTCTGTTCACATCATCCAGACCAACAAAAAAAAATATATTACCTAGCGAAATGAAATAAAATTTTATTACCTAGCAAGATGAGATTAATGATTAATGTTTCGCTACACCTAACTTAACCTAACCTACTTAACCTAACCTACTTAACCTAACCTACTTAACCTAACTTAAGTTAATTTGACTTAACCTAAATCCATCTTACCTAACATTTCTGTAGCTACTCGGAGGTGGAGGGAGAGGGGTGGGCGGGGTAGAAATCCAGCGATATTGGACTCTGTGCTGCCTGGCCATTGAGTCGGTCGCACCGAGAGCGACGGCGTCCTGCATACCTGAGTGAGCGTGAGTGCTAGGATCTTGGTGACGTAAGTTTAGTGAGAAACTGGGGGAGAAGTGGTGTATGCTCCCGCGAGATGGCATTACTGAGGCTTGGCGCCCGGTGCTGCCTGGCTGAGGAGCAAGTTGACTGGTAGCTGTGCTCGTGAGAAGCTCGTTACATGCGTGCTCTGTGTATTGTTCTCCGGGTGTTAATTAGCAGTTGGACTGTGGCAATGTTGGCCTTTGTGACTGTAGATTAGTTGGAACTTTGTTCGGAGAGTGGTCCGTGGGTTAGGCTCGAGGCAAGGCAGCAGTGGTTGTAGGTTTTGGAGGAGACCACGAAGCAGCGGGCTGCGTGTGCAGCTAGGCTGCACGAGGCTTTCTCTCATTCGACTGAGCTGCGAAGGCTTGTGAGGGAAGCCATGCAGTGCGTGTGTAGCCGGGCTAAATTTTCGCGCATGGTTTTTTTCTTTTATAAACCTAAAAAACATTCGTCGACATAGCGGTAGTATGTGTGAGATTTTTTGTTTACTGAGCTTTCAGAGATCCCATTTTCCAAAGCTGTCATAAAGAAATTGGCTAAAGTTATTCCCAGCGGACTTCCCATGCTGATGCCGTAGGTTTGTAAGTACCTGGAGCCGTATACATAGAAGAACGGCTATTCAGTTGGGTAGGCTATAACTAATTTCTCAAACAAGCTGGCGCAAATTAATTTGAAGCAAATTCAGAATTAAAGTCCGTATCTGCGCTTGAAGTGCAAATAAAGTAAACTTCATTGATGTTCACTATGAAACCACGGGCATTCACGGCTAAAATTCATTCATCAAACTTACAAACGCAGGCATTTGTTAATTTAGGTTAGGGTAATCACGACTCACAGTGACACAAACACAATATATATATTTTTGATAGAACAGAGTGAGACAGGCTTGGCAACAGCTTTGGTTACATGGCTACTGCGAGAGGGGGAATGGGGTCCAGAAAAGGAACAGAACGGTGAGCTCAGTTCTAAGAGCAGAATGCTCTCTATACACATTCTGACACAAGAGCACTGTAACATTATTAGCATAATACACAAATACATTCAAGGTGCTACAATCAATGTTTCAACAGCATTTACTTGCACGCTAACAGTGAAACTCCTCAGCAGTATAAAGACAGCACAATTAAAAGCCCTAATCCAACGGACTTAGAAATATTTTTCTTCCTGACAGCTCTTCCAAGAAAGTATCGCAAAACCAAACCAAGTTTTCATCAACATTGATTACTCCAATACCTTATTCAACAGCCACCTAGAAAACTATTTGCAAAAAGTAAACAGCAGCTCGCAGGAGGAACCAAATAAAACTTCCCAAACAGAATACATATTACCAAAAGTAATTTTCATCTGCATACAAAACAGACAAGCGTATACTGAAAGCAATTATTAAAAACAACACAAAATGCAACGCCGATAATGAACACCTGCTACTCGTAATCTATTACCAGAGCCACACCATCGCCAACCTTATCCCCAAGCACAACCAAGGCAACAAATTTTTAGCACTAAAGTAAATAGTACAAATTCGAGTTCAAGTTCAAACTCGAGTACAGCTTCTAGAGTTCGAGTACAAATGCAACCATGAGGACTGTGAACCTCATAAGCACTCGTTACGACTCTTTACGACAGCGGCGTTACGACTACCACCCTTTCTAGAAGACTAACTATGCACTTAAGTTTCGGAGGCCCGAAAAATCCTGAAAAAGAAGAACAGAATAGAATTCTAACTCGGGAGTAACTGATGGCGAATACAAATATACAGTGTCATGATATAAACCAAAACTGGCTGCAAATCTTTGAAGCAATATTGATTCAACAAGAAAAGTCGCCCATCAACAACCAGGGCGCCCCCGAACACATCGCATTCTCAAGCTTTTTCTATCAACTGTACTTCCAAAGGCGCCAGCCTTCGGAGTGTGCTTGCACAGTGCACACCCCATCTTCATGGCGCTCACTCAGCAGCCAGCAACGGACGAAAGAAGACCTAACGTCAGCTGCACTCTTTGTGGGATAATAGCTAGTAAACAACGAAACGCGTCGCAACAATCAGTTTTAAATTTGATCATTTGTAACCTTTTTGAACTTTTAGATACTGGAACTATGTAAAATTTTAGAGAAAACGAGAAATTAAATAAAAAAAAACTTTGGACTGCGAATTGTGCTATTGTTTTTAGCCACACATATAGACGAGGATATAAATGAACTGTTTCTCAAGTTTACTCGAAACATTAAGTAAGAAATTAAAGCTGGTTCAAAATGAGTGGTTGCATACGAAAAGACTGGTAATTGTCATACATTCCAGAGAAAAAAAGAGCATTCAAGCAAGTGTTCCCGCGACCGTTGGAAAATTCGTGCTCCTGTTGTTAAAATGAACATTTTCTCCTTCTAAAGTTTCTCATTTTCTCCGAATTGAACCTTATCAATGACTTAAACATGAATAAAAGACATAATTGAGTATATTGATTGTATTTAAAATATATTTACTCAAACATTATTCATAAAAGCTCTCATTTTCATGTTCGTGTCAATATCAGATTGATGCAAAAAATAAGTCCGACTTTTAGAACGGATGTTTAAAATCGGATTTATCAATTATTTACTTTCTGTTATACGTGTAATATATTTCTGTGACTAAACTAAACGAATTTATTTCATATTATCTGTTACGATCATGTTTACCATTGCTACTGGGATACATGCGCGTCATATTTGAAGATCACATAAGAAATGTTGTACTGTAAGATTTTCATGAAGATGTCAATGCAGGTACGGCAGCATAATCTATTCAGAAATCCTCTAGAGATGACGTAATTAATGAAAGCAATTGCAAGAGAGAATTTTTTTCTTTTCGAAGAGGGAATATTACTTCAAAAGATAAGTCAAAGAAAGGTCGTTCAAAAGCACTTGATTCCGATGATTTAAAGGTTTGTGATGTTCTTCCTCATGCTACTTTACGCTCCGGGCAGAATATGAATAGCTAAGGACTTTGAATATCAATACCCAAAGCGAGTGCCTGGAAAAAAGAAAAACATTTATTTCCAATAAAGTACAAACATAAAATGTCGATACATTGGTTTTTAAAACACCTTAACCTAAAACATCCTTAAGTGATTAGAACACATTGGTATCGTGATACACGTGTAAAATGTTGAATCAAAAAATGATTGACAGAAAAGCACATCAAAAATGAGTTATTTTCCTTTGCCTAACCTGATTTTGACAGTGCATTTGAAATAAGTTACTAAGAGAACACAATTCTCGTAACGCTTAGTTGAAAAATGATTCGATTGTGCGCATTTAAATTGAAATGAGAGGAAAAATCGCGTGAAAATACCTTAACACAGAGACCATTAATTGTTATTCAAACATGGTTATCGTAATACCCATGTTAATTAAGTGTTGAGACAAATGATTTAGATCCTTAATTGCTATTCATACATGGTTATCGTATTACCCATGATAATTGTCGAAAACATGATTCAGAGAAAAGCACGACAAAATGAGTTCGTCTTTGTCGCGGTAGTCGGATTCTGGTAATGCATTTAAAATGCAGGTGACAAAGAAAAGCATAATTCATGTAACGCATTGCTGAAAACCCTCTCGTTAGTGCGTACTCGTATTGAATTATGAGCATAGGAACTAGTGATACGAGTGTGAGGGATTGATGTTAGAAGTAAAATGGGCAAATTTGATCTATTTTGCGTCTAGAACTAAGAGGTAGGCAGTTGGGATTTGAGACAATTTTTCCCACGGACGCATCATCTACTGTGCCAAGTGGAGAGCTTCGGGAAGAACATAATATTCACTCTAACAAAACAAAAAATTGTTGTGATATTTCTTACGCTGATAGTGCTGGCGTAAAGAGTTCATCGGAGTGAAAGACATGAAAAAGATTGTTGTACAATGGTAGCCGTGACATTTTCAACATAGGTGGAGCCGTACAAAAAGTTAACTAGCCAAAATAGTGTTATCACAATGTATTCACGAGAGTAAGAAGAGCAATTTAAGACCAGAATAAGAAGATGAAAAAAAGATGTTCTTTAAAATTATGACATTCTTCGGAACCTTGGCCCTTTTTTACATGTTTTAATGAAACGAAAAAATAGAAAAGATGCTAAAGTACCCTCACATTAACATCCTTTCTTTGCGGTAATTAATTTAGTTTTGAAAATGCTAATATATATAAGTAACTAAGAAAAAAACCCATGTGACACAAAGTTTAAAACACTCTTGTTAGTTTGCGCGTATTTCGGATTATCAGTCCATAACATGTGCAGCATAGCTGGAGCAAGGAAAGAACCCTACAGGGCAAGAAAACACAACTCGAATAAATGCCGTTTTATTGGGAAATCGACGATAGTTATGGTACACGAGGGAAATATTGTTGTCGGATAGTAATGCACCGAGATATGTTTTGGAGGACAGTCAGGCGATGTGGAGGCAGCACGGATGGCGGTAGAGTACCCATTGAATGCGAAGCGACGGTAGAAGCAGTTGAGGCTGTGGCTGGCGGAGCGTCTTCGGTGTGTGTTGTGAAAATCGAAGCCGCGGTGAGAAGACCGGCCGGGATTCCACTGCACTCCGTTATATAGGGCCTCGGGAATGCGGTGACGCGCTAAGCACGCGTCCCCATTGGTTGGTGATTAGGTGGCGCCTTGAAGCCTGCCGCTGCGTTGGGTGGCGCCTCGAAGCCTGTCGTTGCGCGAAGCGGCGCCACGAAGCTGTTCGTCTGTGGTGGTGCACAGACGAACAGCTTGTTGAGACCACTACATGTTTTTATGTCCGAAATCCTACCGTTAACACTAAGGAAATTGAGATGCAATAAAGAAAAAAAGAGAGCATGAATGAAAGAGAGGATGCCGGTACCCATTTCTGACACCTGGGTAGAGGTGGGGAATGATGTTTGAGTTTTTCCTTTTCCCAACAGAGAGAATCCCCAAGTGGCACTGCCGGAATTCACATGACCCATACAACCTGTTCCTGATTTCGATTTGTTTTGACTATAAAACCATGTTGGCCTTCTAGTGATTGAGTGTACAGAGCGCTTGCGTTCTGTACTTCATGCACGGGTTCGAGCCCTGCACGCAGCAGGTGGCGTGACAAACGCTGACGCGGCAAATCAGGGTCGTTGCCAGCAGTGTGGTCATTGTCCTTAAGGAATGTTACTTGGGCACTAAACGAGAGGAAAAAAAGGTCTTAAAGCTCGGGCGTGATTAGGGGCCTGGGGAACCCCTATCACATACATTCCCTGTAAGAGTATCATGTCAATGATACTCAGCCACTCCCTACTAAAAGAGAAAAAGGCTTGGTATATAATTATTATGGAACCATTCTAATGGACTTTAGTTAACAACAAAAGAAGAAGTTAAAAAAGAGTTGAAATTGTATTTTGATTCAAAATTCAAATAATTTTACAAGCGAGGCATTTATAAGCTTGTTGAAAGGGGAATAAGGTCCTTAAAGGTAATTGAGAGTATCTTAAAGAATAAGTATTTACATAATCTTGGTTTTTTCATTTCCCTCTATGATTTATAATCGAATTTTACTTTTGTAGCACAGTTACAGTTTTATTGAAAAATAATTCCCGCATGTACTCTTATCAGAGGTATTCTTAATAGCCACGCGATTAACTGTGACGTTTCTTCAGTCACCGGAGGGCGCCAATACCAGCATCGGGTGACGCGCCGTAACTCTAAAAAAGTATAGTTCAGTCACCGTCGAACCGGCTAGCCATTTTTGAGAACCCATCTTAGATCCTTCCCGAATTACCCTGACAAAAGGGTAATTTCTGAACTATAAAACGTACAATCTTGAAATTAGGACCAAATTAATGCTCGTGACGAGTACAACATTTTTATGTAATTGATAAATTCTTTACGCCCCTGTGGGGGGACAGGAAGAGGGGTTCTCGGTACCCCTCAATAGTCTGCCGACTTGCTCTAAAACTCTCATTTTGATAGCGTTGTAACTTCTTAACGATTCCATCTAAAAAATTTGAAATTGTTTTCATTTTAAACATCAATTCATTCTCCAACTGTGAAAGTATAACAAAAGTCTCATACGCTTCCTGGGGAGGCATGGATCGAGGTTTACCTACCCTTTCAATGGTCGGCCGATTTTCTCTGTAAGGCTCATTTTGATAGCGATGTAATTTCTTAACGATTACACCTAAAAATTTGATATTGGTTTCATTTTAAACATCAATTCATTCTCCAACTGTGAAAGTATAACAAAAGTCTCATACGCTTCCTGGGG